>KN476129.1:192022-205590 GCA_000787095.1 Periophthalmodon schlosseri
AAACAGAATTACATTTTTAAAATACATTTGTTTTAAAGTTTTGTCACGAGTTGGCTAATTAGCCCCCCTTCAAACTCTTAAAGGTGCGCAAAGTTACTTTTCTTGTGGAGGGTCCATCACCAATTTGTTACCATGGAGATGTCATTGGTTTGTCTGAAATGTTCCTCAGTATGAGATAAAACATATCTATCTTACATTTATTTAATTACAGATGGTTTACTGATTAAAAAAAAAAAAAATGCATTTTTACTGTGAGTGGGGTCACCTCTCCACAGATATGACCTCTACCTTGACGCATCACCACTGCTTGTTCATGGAGATAGGCAAGTTAAATACCATACTGTAAAACATTTCAAGAAAGTTACATAGTGCATCTTTTACCTTTAAACTCTATGTAAAAGAATTATAAATATTTTGAGCTAAAAAGATAAGACCACACAAAACAACTCAACAGGTGGTGTAATGTTCTCTCTTATATGTAGATGTTTTTTCAGATAAAAATAGTTTGTTGTTGTGCCACTGGGGCTCATTTAAATTTCAATTTGTGTCGAAATTAGAGAAAGGGACCAGAGGTGGAAATGTAAGGTATACAGCGAAGGGTAAAGCGCAGAGCGTTCAATCACTCATAGATGAGAGTGATTTGTCTCAGTCGGAGAGGCACTCATTCAATTATTCTTTAACTGTTTGCTTTGAAGCACGGCGAGTATCGATTCATTTCTCTTTACACCGTGGCAGGAAAGCCAAGCGGGACCGTGAATAAAACGTTCCCCAGAAAGCCTCTTTATTGAACCAAAGCCAAGAGTAAACAGCCAACAAATGACCACCACAGATGACATACTGACCCAAGGAAACAGGACAAACCACAGCTTCATCAAAGACTCTTTCACTTTGTAAATTAAATTCTGTGCCACAGTATAGTCAGTATACAAAAATAGTTGAAGAGTAAGTGAAACTAAACACAACACTTTTGGTTCTGAGTTGAAATAATGGTTGATACAATGAAACAAAAAGGAACAAATATGTCGATTCAGAAGAGTAGCCTACCCTTGAACTTAAAGATGACAGCTTTAAAGGTTCACTATGTAACTTTTTTGATGGGAGGTCCGCTACTTTTATGTCTCCATGGAGATGTTATTGCTTCCATATACCATTAAACTGGCCTCTTTTTTTGCATTTATTCAATTGCGGTTGTTTTTGTTGCTAAAAAAATACCTTGAAATTGTTACTGTGAGCAGGGTCACCTCTCCACATGTATGACCTGTAACATGGCCTTGTGGTGCCGCCAGCTTGTCTCCATGGGGATATACAAGTTGAATGCCATACTGTGGAACATTCCAGGTAAAGCAATAACATCTCCAAAAGACATAAAGGTAGCAGACCTCACAGCAGAAAAGTTACATAGTGAATGTTTAAGTCAAGATTAATGCAGTTCAAATAACACTGCAAATCTCAACCTTGGCTTCCCAACAACTCAGCTCGAGTAAAATTATGCAAATTACATAATACTTTCAAATTCTAGACTCTTATATTTTTGGTTTTACATTAGTTTTAAATCAGGCCACTTCTACAGTTTAAGCAAGATAGGCCAATTATATGTTATTTGTATCACAACAGCTCTCGCCTGAAATAACTTTACAGAAATGAAGATAAACTTTACATTTAAAAGCTGAAGAACTTTTGCAACAACCAGCAAATCCACATGATCAGAAATAAAACCCAGCATCTGAGGAGCCTGATTCAATAAAAGTGAGTCATTCCATTGTGAGCACTTGTGACACAAAAGAATGAGGAGGAAGTATAATTCACCAAAAGTGTAGGGGTCCGAGTCCATTTGTTCCCCGAGCTGCGCCGTCTTACAGGCATGAATAAGGAGCGCACAGGGAGAGCAATGGGGCCAAAGTGAGAACCAGCAAAGATTAATTGCCACAAACTGCTAGCGTTGGGAGCGGGCTGAAATGCTGACTCATAAAAGGAACGATTACTCCACACGCCCCCCCACCTCCCTGAGATTGAGCTGCTGTTTGGGTGGCTATTGCTGTTTCTATGTTGTTGGTGTTTTGAGTAGAAAGAGGCTAACTGTGTGTGATTTTAGCATTTTAGCTATTATGTAATGTTACCTTGGGACAACAAATAGCAATACTCTTAGTATGGTCTCGACTACTCGCACTATTTGAATAATAAAAATAATATGACTGAGATCAATTGGTACCAATATTTGTAAATTAATGTGTAGGTGGATTGTCTATGTAAGTACAGGCCTCTGCTAAGTCAAAGTCTTTCCTTATAATGTTGAAATAGTATTCACCTAATTCCAGAAGTTGCCGTGGGCGCCGCCATTGTCTTTGGGGTTGTATTATCTTGTATGGGGCGGTGAATCTTGAATCTTGGTTGGTGCACATGATCACTGAACATTTTACACAAACCAACCTACTTTATATCACATTTTAACGGCAAAAACTTTTCCCACATTCTCCACTGAAATGAATGTGATTCCTGCTTAACCAGAAGTGCCACCACAAAGAAAGCACAGTTTCATCATAAGCATTTAAGACAAAAGTGGGCGGGGAAGAATAATGCTGGAACTGTTTCTTTATTCTCACATTTAATTAACAATTAAAGCTAATAATCAGTGAAGGTATATCCAAAATTATTTTTATTTTTTTTAAATAAATATCGGAAAATTACTAGATTATTTTAGGCAACTAAATGATAATAGTAATAATAATAATGTTCTCACAACTCAACACAAAGCAAAAAATGTGAGAATATTTGCCATTGTTGCCATGGTTTCAAAAACTATTTCTGACACTTAAAACATAACTTTGTGAGAAAGCCTTTGCCTGTATTTTTAATGGGCCTCTGTATTTCAAACTAGACTCTAATTAGCTATAAAAGTGCATAATAGCTTTTGGAGAAAACAAAATAGTGAGAGTGGAAGAGGATGTTTATCTAACCAAAGCACTGCTTTCCCAAAACGTAAGGCTGGCTGGGTAAAAACTGGGCATAATATGTAGCCATTTTGGGCCAAGAAATATGCAGACAAAAGAGTGAGCCGCAGTAAATCGCCAATGTAACAACACAATGTTTTAAATAGGCCTGTAAAATTGCATGTACACTGTCAGGAGAGGCTTGATAAGTGAGCTGTGTAAGATGGAGAACAATACAATCGTTTGAATGAGACAAAAGCCTTAAACTAACATATCATTTTTTATCTACTCCCTTTGGCACAGTGCTTTGTCTGCAAAATGGAGGACTGGTGGCGACCTCTCCAGAAACTATGGCCACCGGTGCAGTGAAAAGAGTTATGATTTGCACTATAGTCCACCCACACAGCAGCCTGGCCATATCCTTTACATCCCCTGATCCACTATACAGCCACTCTGATGGTGAAGTCTTTTTTACGACACTCCGAGCAGCTCAAATGGTAGGGTACATGTCTGCTTAACGGCCCTGCATATTCACAGGAGCGAGATAAGAGCACAGGGAGCAGAAAGAAGATCAAGATGAAACAACTTATACTTTATGTCATCAGTGTAGTAAATTCTTGAGACAAAAATGATAAAATGGTTTCATATTGTACATCTGTGCAAACAGTTTGTTTTATTTCATTGACATTCATGGCCAATTGTAAAAAAAAAAGTCTTCCAGTAATTATTTTTATTTAGTCAAGAAGTTCCCATTAAGTTGAGCAATTTTGATATTTTGAGTTTTGACATGTTTTACAATACACTGATGTTAACTTCTGGGTCTAAAATGTGTCTTTTTTAGTGCTAAACAAAACAACAATCATTTGCTTGTTGCAGTTAATATTAACAGATTAGTGCTATTAAAATACTTAATCCTATCTATTGGTTTGATAGTGATGAAAAATGTGTACCTTTGTCATAGCAATTAATAATTCAGAACAAAAGAATCTCTTTTGAATGGAGAAGCTCATAGCTCAAAATAGTGCCCATAAACAGGAAGCTGAAATCCATGAATACACTTATGGAGATTATTTTGAAATTTGGGCATGTTTTAAAAAACAAGTAGCACATTTACAATACTGCACAATAAATATACATGGGATAAAAGTGCACGCAAAAAATTTGAATTTCATCCATATTTTGGAAAAAAGAAAAGAAAGTAACTAAGTACAGAACACGTCACAGTAACAATATCTAGTGTGTAAATGAACATCTAAACATCTATAGCTCTTCAGCCATGAATTTTTGTACAGTATATGCCCTGTCAAATTACATCATGTACAATTGAGGGCTGGCATAAGAACCGAGTATGAAAAGGGCAAGCACTTTGGCTAAATTGCAAATAAATAACCTTCAGAAACATATGCTCTATTTAATCTGTATGTGTCATCAAAACAGACTTGAGGCTGGTCATGCATTATGAATTCTGTCTCTTTATATATAGTACTATACTGTATACAGAGTGAACGAGAGCTGCATAGACGTACTAAATGCTCAAAGCTGGATAAGAGGAGCTCCACTTGCATTCACTTTTATGGATTAATTTATGGTCTAATCAGGAGTTACTTGCAGCAGAGGGTTGTTTAATTAATGTCAAGAGGTTTTTCAGATGTGCTACAATAATTCACGTAATTTCCAGTGGACCGTTCAGACAGCAGTTCTACTCCCAGGAGCTTTAGTCACCTCACTGAAGCCAACATTAGAGTGTGCACATTCTGAATGAACCAAAGAAATTAAAGTAGTGCTACGAGAAGCGGAATAATCATGCAAAACAGGAGTATATATGTGGAATATAGATGGGATGTCATAAAGTGAGTACGAGCGATTTAACATGGGCT
The DNA here is from genome assembly GCA_000787095.1 of Periophthalmodon schlosseri. Classification (NCBI taxonomy): domain Eukaryota; kingdom Metazoa; phylum Chordata; class Actinopteri; order Gobiiformes; family Gobiidae; genus Periophthalmodon; species Periophthalmodon schlosseri. The sequence goes on from KN476129.1 coordinate 196,827, forward strand.
TTAATTATTTTTCCTTTATGACTGCAGTGCAATATACATGATGCAATTACTGTGTAGTCCACTGTCAGCCAAAAGTTCAACCATTACTTCTATTTTCACCCAACTAGTAAACCCTAACAGAATATAGCAAGTAACAAATGTAGCTAAAAATAAAATAAAAAAAATTAAAAAAATTGAGAATTTACTATTTAAATATCTGAATAACAAAAGGCAAATGCTAATTTATCTTTGTCAGAGATTAGATCTACACATTTGTTATACTGAAAATCATAAAGGGCTTTAAACTGATAAATCAGGCCTGTGTGATTAAACAAAGCTACCAACAAGCTGGTTAAAAAAAATATTTCAGGCAAGTTTTTTTGAGCTGAGAAAGAAGATGTTGAACTTTGTGCCAGTTTTTGTTTCATGTGGATAAGTCCACTGATTACTGATATATTAAAGGGCATGTATTAATCAAAACTGACTCCTGTGAGCTTTAGGCCATGTTAGAATGTTGTTACCTCATCAAAAACAAACCTGGAGTTGTGTTTTGTTTCATTCACACATGGTTGAGTAATTCTGGATTATTAGGTTGCCTTCATCTCCAAAGCTCAAAATGCTCTGTTCCACCTTGCGATGTCATAAAGCAGTAGTTTTCAAGTTAACAGCTACCTTTTACCTTTTGTTTAGTAGTTTTGTTTAGTAGCAATTCCAGGGCTGAAATGATCCAAATGATTCTAGTGAAGGTGTATGAAGTTTTAAAACACAGTGGAGCACTTCCTGTATTACCGCATGACAGTCTAAATAAGTATTTGTGTGTCAAACGTGTGAATGAAACAAAACACCACTCCTTTAACCATAAACTAGGTCAAACATGCAGTTGTGTTGTATCATGTGCTTTGTGTGTTGTTTAGACATCAGTTCAGGCTTCAGTGAATTGATATAAATTATATATTTTTTAACATAATGTCAACAGTAATAATCATCTAATCTATGTTATTTACAGGCTAAAGCTAATATCAAGTGTATAAAGAGTCCTCACAAAGAAATACAACCGTGTTGTGTGTAATCCATGTGGGAGAGAACTGCTTGACTCTGTTTGTCATAATGTGATGGACTGAGCGGGAAACCCAAACTGACAAGCGTGTTTAATTTCCCTGCAATAACCGAATACAGAACATAATGTATAAACCCTGACAAGACCTTTCAGCTAATGTAAGTGCTGATGATAAACCATCAACCCCAGGAACACTTTTGCATTTGCATAGGCCGCAATAACATTAACATTTTGCTTTAGCTTTACTTTTTTGGAAGGTTTTCTTGTTTTTCTCATATATATCCACATCTTGAAATGCCAAGGTGCACTGCAACATACAGCACTTTTAGCATTCTCCACCACCCAACCCAAATACTAATTTGTCACAGTAAGGCACACAGTTCTTATTGCATTACATCGAGCAGAGTCCATTGCTGTAAACAACTAAAAGCCAACCTTTTCTGTTGTACTTGGACAGCCTGGTGCATTTCCAGGATAATGAAAACTGCATCTTCAATGCAGCCTTAAAGAGTCACCTGCCAAGGTACTATTGTGTTGGCTCCAAGCCTGAATGAATGGAAAAAGTAGCATTAGTTGTTTACATTACAGATTACTTACCACCACCTACAGAAAAATATTTCAGTCATCATATGACATGTTTGGTATTGGTGAGTTTACACTTGGTTTTTGTGGCCAGTGCATTTCTCATGATTTGGTTTGGTCCTGTCATAGTCCTGGTTCAGTCTTGATCTAGTCCAGGTTTAGTTCTTGGTTCAGGCCCAGTCCCAATTTAGTCCCAATTTTATTGTGGTGTGTGTGCAAATGTGAACCCCAAATGAGCCAGTTAGAAAAATACCAGGTTAAATCTGGACACTGTTTTGGTCTGATATTAACTATTAAATTTAATACCCACCAGAAAAGAGGCACGTATCTTTAATTTGTCAGAACAATAATATCTCCACTAGAGGAGTCTTTTACCACCTGTTTTACAACCAGTGATGAAAGAAGCCAAATCACCCAAGACCACAATGAATAAGTTGACTTGCACTGATAATATACACCAACATGAGAATGAGAAACAACAAATTGGTAGATAGAGACATGCACATCTGATAAAAGTTGCGACTGCGTATTGGGTCCTGGCAAAAATTGTAGAAAAGAAAGAACTGATCCACATTGCAGTTCTTTGGAGCTTCCAATGTTTTATTCTTTTAATAGCACCACTAGGGATGGGACAATAAACAATAATATTGTTTATCATGATAAAAAGGTTAGACAACAATCATTCGTGAGACATTTTACATAATCGTGATAATCGCAACCAAGATAATCAACACTATATCACCAGAATGTGCAGAAAAAAACCTACTTATCCAAATGTTCTCTTCTAGATCATTGTTGTTTTCACTTAAGACAAAGTACAATTACATAAAAGTTATTTAAATATGGAACCTATTCATAATATTAAAATTATAATTAGTAATATCCGTAACATTTTTTAACTGTCAGCATCTTTAATAATTATCGTGACATAAGGGTTAATCGCAATTATTTTGGCCATGATAATCGTGACACCAAATTTCAATATCATCTCATGCCTAAGCACCACAATGTATAAAATCACAGTATAAAACATATAAAATCATAGTAAATCGAATATTCAGATTCAGTTAATGATGCTATTGATAATGTAAGTAATGTCCGTACAAAATGCACTGCTTCTCTTAACCAACTTAATTATGCTGTTAATTCTGGTCACAGCTCAGACGTAATGCAAGTGAGCTGTTGAAACAGTGTGGATGCTATGAATATTTATATAGAGGTTCATATGGGACCACATGACGACAGTGCAGCTGAAAACCCAAATAATGCATCTAAAATACTCTACTCAGTCAGACCAATCACCTCCTCAATTCTCCTCTCGAAAAACTCTCCAATCTCCATTCATTCAAATAAGAAAGAAGAAGAAATGCATTCATATCCAGTCAAAGAGATTTCTGAAGAGGCCACAAAGCTCATCCATCTGAGAGGCAGCATAGGTAGATGATGTGATCGGGAGAAATGCACGCTTCATCCATAGAAAAAGGTGGCGAATGGAAAGAAAGGGAAATTGGAGTGCTTACTGAGAGAGAGAGGAGCCCCCCAGTCCATGCCGCAAATTGCTTTGCCCCTCTGCAGCACACGGCACTGACACGGCTCAAGTCATATATCAATTACCAGCTATCTCAGTGGAGTATCTTTACCACTGCAGCACTGCCTAAGTTTCATGCCCAAGTGTCCTCTCAGAGAAGCAGCAGTCAATGTTCGCGATAACCCTTTAAAATCTGCAATTCACCTATTGCAAAGAGGGCACATGGTAAAAGTCCAAATCATCTGTTTTGTAGTTGAAGAATAAAAGATGACGAATAAAATGAATAGAATTTTAATCAATTCTAATCAAGATCCAATCACTTCAAATGGTCAGAGATCAGCTTGGGTCTATTTAATCAGCAGGTCTTCTGCAGCCAATCGTCATCATTAAAAACATGTTCGGTCTTTGAAGAAAACTGACTATTTTTGTGATAAATGCCGCAGATCTGTCTTGTTTATGTTCATGAAATTAAAGACCCTGTTTAATAAGAGAAAACAATGGATTTAAAAATGTATACATTTTTCACTCAGCCCTATGCCAAAATTATTCATTTGGGATAACAACCCTTTCAGTACAGTTTGCCTCCTCGGAGCTGTTCCTCTCCAGCCTCTGTATAAATTTGTCACTATAATTGAATACATTTGTTACTGTAAAAAGTATCTGGTGACAGAAGGATCTTAATATATAATGCACCAACTTATTATTATTTCATAACACAAACTAACATCAGCTGACTTCATCACTCAAAGGGAAATTCAACATCAGCTTTGCCTCTGGCTCTGTCTTTTTCTCAGCGCCTCTAATTTGTATAGCATCACAACTACAACACATACACACAAAACACACCTGACACTTACAGACACCTGGATGAAATGATAGAACTTTGATTGACAGATAGCTTCTACATGGTCTTTGTTCTATCTTGTCCTATTTATCAGGCATAAGAACCAAACTGCCACTGCATCCAGAGTATATCTTTTACGATGAAAGAAGGAACATTTACGTACAACCTGGTTACAAAATACAAAAATATATTCAAAATCAACTGTTTGTAATAATTATCATTCCATAATTGCTAAAAAAAAAAAAAAAAAAAAAAAAAAAAAAGTGTGTTTTCTGCATTCATTTAGACAACAAAATAATGACCCCAATTGATCTGAACAAGCACAGCGCTTAAACGCCGAATCCCCTATCTCCCACTGACAACATGATTCTGGGCTGTGGTCCATCCCAGTCCGAACACACGCAGAGGCAGTAACAGCCATTTTGTCCAGCTCGCTACATTCCCAAAACCCCAACCTCTCTGTGTTAGACTGCCAGGCAAAGAGGCAATTTGGACTCAATACTGGACAGAAAAATTGGCAAAAGATAAAATGCTGTAATCTCTGAAACAACTGGAATAGAGAGTGGAGGTAAATGATTGAAGAGGGCTAAAATATTCAAAGTTGGATTCTTTGTCAGTTGGAATAAAAAACTGTATTACCACTTTGGGTTACATAAAAGTGCTCGGGTTATGGATGTCTACTGACCACAGCAGATGAGGAACAACCTATAAAAGCTACACTTTTGCAGATGCTTTGATCCAGTTGGCCCTTACCAAATTAGCTTTTTGTACTTACAAGCGCCCATTTTTCTACTTGTAACACATTGAGTAGGCCAAATGTTATGCCATATTGGTGTACAGCTGTAGAGTCAGGCTTTTGAAATCGATTTTGGACATCTTAGCCTTGATATTTCCTGAACTACAGTAGAACTTTTGTCTATAGAAATGCTGACTCTTATTTGTCAGGAAAGTTGTAAACCAAACGGCAGCAGAGGGCTTGAATCCCTGACACAGTGAAAAAGAAAGCGATTTGTAGCAAGCTAACAAAAATAATGCCTGCTAACTGTGCTAAGGCTCACTAAAATGATCAGAATAAGTTTGATGAAGAGGTATGGACAATAAGAGCACAAAGGCGCATCATGGATTAGGAGATGCAAACATAGAGCAGTCACAGGTAAGCGATATGAAACCTTGAGGGAGACTATGCAGGATTACTGAAACATACAAATGAAACAAAAAGCAATGTCAGGTACGTTTTTGATGATGATACAACATGACATGATTAAAAGCTAAAGCCACTTTGCACAATATAGGGCATTTGAATTAAAATGCAAACTCACCAAATGGGTCTTGGGTACAATTAAATCACATTGCTGCTTTCAGACATCCACACAGCACTGCAAAAAGGAAACATTATTAAATAGTTTTTTTTTATATAAACTCCAGAGACACCTGGTGCAGCCGGTGGCTCTAAAAATGTGACACAGTTTAAAGTTTCACATTGTGGGGTTCGCTCAGTTTCTTTCACTTGAGACTTCTGTTTAATTGCCGTTCACTTGGGAAATCACTGTGTCCCTGAGCGGAGAAGCAGGAACAATATACGTTTTTATCGCAATCTTGCACACACCTAAATCCTCTGGTGGTCTCCCTGCCGAGGTGTCTAGCTTGCAGGGTATGTGTCTGCTGGTTTGTCTGCAGTTACCAAAATAATGTCTTTGTCATTGGAATTCTGTAGGTTTACTCTGTGTGTTGTTGGCAGGACACAGGCGGATAATTGGGTGGCTATAGTGCTAACCAGACAAATAAGACATGGGACGGCCAGTGTGCAGTCATTTCTGGCAAATTTGAGACTGATAACAATCCAATCCAATTTCACCATGCAATATGTTGCTAGCTTGTAGCCTAATTTTCAGTTGCCTTGTTCAACCAGGGCATTCGACAAAGGTATTACTTGATAGAGAGATGTACGAATTAGGACATATTATTTACAAATTGCTGATACATATCTTGCCAATGCCAATATACTGCCATGTGTACATTCAATTTATTAATCTAATAGATTGTGGTTTTGATATTATGTTTTAATAATATGAACCCATCTCTGCACAGCCATTTGCTGTGAATCTTGTCTACGCCTGTTTTTGGACAGATGTTAGTGGATCCACACTAAACTAGGTTTAGAAAATGCTGATCAGACAGACACCCATATTTATCAAAATCTATTATGTTCTTTTGGGGAGCTTTTTAGATTCACATTCCTGACTTGGCTCACTGTGAACCAGCATGCATACTGTTCTATTCTGCCTCTATGAAAAGTCAATACAAACAAAACAACATCATTTTGCATGGATTTATGATAATATAGTGAAACATAGGTCTAATATATGCGTCCTGTCATCTGGTATGTTCTTTTCAATGTTCTTCCATACTGTATGCAGATCCTATTCCTCATACAGATTATTCGCTGACCTGTGCCTGGCTGTAATAATATAGCTGACTTGTTCTAATATGGAGAGATTCACTCCAGCTCTGATGAGGGGTGAATCTTCTCCAGGTTTGACATTTAATCCATGCCAATTCATCAGAGCAGCCCACCTCAGCCGATACTGCTGGGGTGGTATATTGCTTTAGAGAGAACAACTGGTGACGGCAGATGTTGGTGCCTTCATTTTGTGGTTTGTGCCGTGCATATGGCTGTCATAATAACTTGTTTACATTTAGGATAAAGCATTACTGTTGGTCATAAAGGATGAATGTACAGAGTTTGGTTAATGTGTTTGCACGATCAAGTAATACATCTTTTTGAAGGCACAGAGAGAACAGAGGGAAAAACTGCTTATTAAATAACTTTAAGCAAAGTGATTGTGTTAAGTGAATTATATTATAAAATACATAAAATAAGTTTACATTTACTTGAGGAACTTGGATTGTACTTATCTGGGTAGTTTTATCACATCTTCAGTTTTGTTTTGTTTTGTTTTTTTAAAAACTGACTACTTAGTTGCTCCAGGCATTGCTAGCCTTCCTTAAATAGGATCAGGTACAACATTTAATTTATTTCACCTTTTGGATGTTTCATAGGAAAGAAGGCCTACAATGTTGAGTTGGCTTATATCACTGTGCTAAAAAGACTACATTTTGTGACAAAATTCTAATAGAACAGAAAAGGTGTTTTCAGGCTGTAATTGTCCGGCCTAATGTTGACGTGACCTTCCATTCCTCGTGTTAATGGAAAACTAGTCCATGGGCCAGATGCCAAAATTTGACATTTTGCTACCACCCAAGATGGAAAGGGCTATCAGTGATTTTCACTAAAATCTGTGTGTATTAATGAATTAGCTACATGTTAGCACAGTGTAGGGTACATGGGGAAGACATGGACACACAAAGTGGCTATAATTCTTGGAAATCAATTGGTGTGATTGGATGCATACTAAATAATTGTAAAAGAGTACTTCTAATAGTAAAAATGTCTTACAATTTATGTTCAGAGGCCAGAACCAAACATTAAATAAAGCTAAATAAACATATATTAGTTTGACCTGAAAGAAAGAGAACAGACACTGACAACTTGATTGCAACTAAACACAGTTCTTGTCTCACATATAGCATCTGTGGAGGTGATTATCATTTGTGTTGGTTTTAGAGCCCCATCAAATGTTGTTGAAAGCTATACTGCTGAAAATATTATTGTGGTGAACAATTGTGAAGTGCAGAAGGTTCCTGAAACCATTAGAACCTGCACTAGAAGATATAGGCTTAGTTCTTTGTGACAATCCTTCTTATACTTTGTGGCTCAACGTCAGGCCATACTTTTAAACAGTGAAGACATATTATACATTTCATATCCAATCCATATATTTATATATATACATATGCATATATTATCATGTTCCCAGAGATTTCAGGTTTAAAAGTGAATGGTGAAAACAAATGGTGAAAAAATGTTCTTCGGTGACTGTTTGAAACATTATAGCTTCCACTATAATTTCTTTAAAAGGATACCAAATACAAGTTTAAATCATTATCTGATATGCATCACATGGCCTAAACCAAAATATGGACCTGTGTCTAAAGTTCATTTTTGATATGGGGTGTATAAACTTCAAACGCTGTTAACTGTGACACCGCTGAAATTCAGAAAAGTCTATCAGACCAAAATATAAAGCTTAGATATGGGACATTTCAAAAATCACTGATAGCCCTTGCCACCAGAGCGGTACCAATTTTTTTCCATGGACTAATTGTGTTATGTGCTGTTTCTCCATGGCCCGTGTGCTTCAGCATGATTGATTCTCAGTTTATTTCCCGCTGGGGATGATCAAACACGTGTCCCACAAAGGTGACACACAGACACATTACAAATACTGAATTTCTTTAACACATAAACGTACTTAGCCGGGTGTTAATGTGTTCTTGGAAGGACATGCATATTTATAACCTTTATTTTTCATGTTTGGTTTTGATCTGAGCTAGTGTGATCTTGCCTACGGAAATGTTGAAAGAAGCAAATCCTAAGCTACTTACAGAACATGCAGGAACTTGCTTTTGACCATCACACTGGTGAAATGGAAAATATGATGGTTTACTAAAGTGCACATTTCATTTGCAGTAGCTTAGCGGGAGAGTAAGAACTGATTGTTAATAAAACTGCTAGTGTGGTTGGCCAATAGGGGGCACTACGAGTCACAAACCATGCCTTACATTTTTCTCACTTTTTCCCCCTTTTTTTTTAACTTTTTGTGCTTGGCTGATTTTGCTATTTTGCAGAAATATTATACATTATACATGTATA
>KN476130.1:0-29984 GCA_000787095.1 Periophthalmodon schlosseri
ATATGTAGATATATAATTCAAACAAATTAAAATCACCATAAAAAAGTGAATGGACAACAAAATAAACAGCAAAACTTTATATTAGCTACACCCTATCAAAGCATGAACAAAGACTGCATTCATAAGAATGATTCAGAGTTTGTAGTTAGTAGGAGTTAGTACTTAGCCTGAATCACTCTTAATACATTATTTGTTCACTTGTTTATACTTTATTAAGATTAATTAATGTATAGTTATTGTAAAGTGACACCAGATTATTCACAAAATTACAGAAAAAAAAATAGTTTTAAAGTTTATACTAGATTTATTTTCGCCTTTTAGCTTCTTTTAGCCTAATGTACCCTTTATATAGAAAATACACTCAATATTCTATTTTGCATGCTATTGTAAAGCACTGACACTGGCACTAACCTCTCCACAGTGAACGCTGTGATGGAGCATGACGACACATTGATGCCCAGATACTGCAGGTAGGTGATGCCCAGGCAGCCAGCCTGTCCGAACACCCACGTCCCCATCAGACTGTCCGCCACGTTGGGCAATCCGGCCGCCACCAGCACAGTGAGGTCTGCTATGGCCAGACTCACCAGATAACAGTTTGTGGGGGTCCTCATGTGGCGAGTGGTGAAGACTACCATGACCACCATAATGTTTCCCACTATGCCCACGCCACATACTAGCAGGACCAGAAACACAGACACAGTCTTGTACTCTAGAGATTCACTCACACTAGGGCTCAAGGAGATGTTGGTTGGGGTGTCCACGTTGTCAGTCATGTCTACAGGTTACATTATATAGCACCTTAGTGAGAAATTTCAATGGAGGGGAGCTTAAAAAAGAGAGTCAAACTGATATGTTTTGGCCTTATTTATGTTAGTGAAGAACAATATAGTTTGTTCACATTGAAGTAAATTATTCTTACCAATAGACTAATACTGTCCACCTCATCTGAGTTTTTTCATAATCAGATTTTCAGATGCTCGTTTGGGGGCAATATCCCACTATATTGATCAATCTTCCTAATGAGCTATTCAACATCTTAAATTGGGCTAAGGGTAATTTATCAGGACTAATGAGTGTTTTGTAGCATTCAGAGTGTGTAATTCTTCTTCTTCTTCTTCTGTGTCAGCAATACTGTCCTCCCTGTAGTTAATGTGGAGTAGAGACAGTAATAGGTCACTGAACGCAATTATGCTCCTCACACCATTTGCACTTAAGTCGCTCCCACCGTGTCACCTGCAACGAAAAAATGAAGCCTGTTATTAGGATAAGCAATAGGGATAGACTTTACAATAGTCTTGGATTAGAAATGGACCTGACATTGGCGTGGTATAGTACTGGCTGCGGTTGTAGTTACTCAATCTATACTGTAAATTATATGTGAACGTGTGATGAGAGAAAGCTGAATGTAAAAGAGTGCTGTCTATCATGCGTTGCTTACATTTTCAAGAGGTGCAAAGTACACTACATACACTTTAGTCAGTTTAACAGTATTTGTGAGTGTGTTTTAGGGGGTTTCATTTGGCTACTCAGTCAGTGAAACATGTTTAGGTTGTTTAGCTGTTTTAGTAAAGATAAATTTTAGTTTTCTTTAGTATCGTGAGCGGAAAAATAAATGTGTTAGCCAGGAGCATGGCAGTCTATTATAAAAGAATGTATCTTGTGTAAATGTGTCTCTTTTTCATATTTTGTTCATTGAATAAGAAAGTGTTTCATAATGTGATGCAGAATGATCAGAGACCCCAGGAAAGTTCAGTTGCTAGGATGAATGATCTTGTTTTTCTTGAACACTGAAAGTCAAGGCTAAAATAGTTTTAAGTGAAGCCTTAATCCACTTTAGTGTGACATTAATAAGCAGTATTTTAATGAGTGTGTTTGGTAGTCCAGAGCACGTACTGTGACTATCAGCCATAATGATGCTCTCCTGGGCTCATTAGACAGCAAACCAGCTTAAGTCTATATTAACATAATATTTTCAGAAAACAAAACACAGAAATGTGCCATCAGTTTATAGCTTCATTATGCCATAACAAGGCCTCCTAGTGAATTCACGCAAAGTTAGTCACTGAATAACTAAATAAGTGAATCCTGGGGTTGTTTGGTTCAATGTTTTTCAGATGACTGAAAGACCAATCATGCACAAAATGCATTTATTAAAGGGTCTAAGTCGCCCTAGTGAGAAGTTCCACACTCAAATGCAGTTTGTCCTCCATGTCAAAATTCTGATCCCACCCAATGAAGCATCAAACTCTAAACAGTACAGAATTATTGAAAATTGATTTCTACTACATATTTTTTACTGATCTTGATAACAAACTAACAGAACAAAATGTATTTTCTTATAAACAGCTGGGCAGCCTGGATTTATTTGGTTTGTTTTGTAAAAATACCAAAAGCTGTGTTTGCCATTAACAAGTGGAAGTAAACCCCCCCCTGCACCAATATATGTGTTTAGTTATTGAAAGAGTTGTTATCATTGTCTTTTGTTGCACATTTTCTAACACATAAACACAAACTGCCCCTTAGGGAAATAACAAAGTGGATATCAAATTTAACAAACTGTTGCTGTTCCAATCATAAGTTTTGTTTTTCTGTTTGGAGGACTGTGAAACAACTGGAACTATGTTTTTTTCTCAACACGCCTACACTTTAAAAATTCAGACAAACAATTCTAAGCAGTACACCATTATAAGCACTATATCCACCTCTCTATGGATATTTTTAGTAGAAGACAATACAGCAAAATGCGATTCAAAGTTACATCATTTGGGGCTCGTGACCTAATTGGGCATTTGTTTTTCAATGTAAAAAGTCCCAGGTTGTTGGAAGTGCAGCAGAAGTCTAATTAACAGTGTGCTTCTCCAAAAGTGTTACTATTTGCTCATCTGCCCTGCCCCACTGCCTGGGACACACACTGGGCTTCCCTCAGGGGGCTGCCTCTAATAAATTGCAGTGGCCACAAAACGAAAAATAATTTAGCTGCGTATTTTGGCCATCAATCAAAGCGCATTCATTTTGGTCTGCATTAGACAAGCAGCCCTGAGTCAATGCGTTTGTTTCATTCTATTTGTGCTGCGCTGGTGAATCACTTGAGGGTTAACTGCCCCGCTGAAGGCATGTCTATTGAAGTGCACTTTACAACCACACACACACACACACGTACACACACATACACATGACAGCTCAGGTTTGAAGATGGGGCTTTTGAGATTTGAAATGTCATGTTTCTACAAATGCTTCCCTCAATACTACAACATTTGCTTAGTACAAATTCCCCTTGAAAAATCTGATGATGCTCCAACCAATTACATTACTCACCACCACAAATATTAAAATTTAACTGTTGTCCCATAATTTGTCCAACTAACCACGTAACATGCATCATTGAAGTATAAGGGTTGTAAAATGTCAAATATTTTGATTAAAAAGAAAGAAAGCAAAGGTTTTAAAATAATTTTGGAATCGTACAACACTTGAAAAATCACACAAGTTTCACAATTCCAGTGGCAATAATCATTATCAACTATTTTTAGATCAATATAACAATTTTGTCCTTTTAGTTATCTATTAAAAATTGTACCATAATTAGTCTCACTAAACACATATTACTGTCAGACAACAAAGCAATCAGCAACAACCAAGTTTAACAAGCTAAATGCAGAGATTTGTGCAGTGAAATGAACAGAGTTACATAAGACCTGGACCCAGGTGAGGGGGTTCAGAATTCACTTCTGGTCTATTTGTCCCTCTTTGTGTCTGTCAACTACTGCACCGAGCAAACACATACTCATTTAAAACAGTATCATAGAAGCAACATGTTTTATTCAAGTGTAAAAACAATGGAAAATTAATATTAATACATAACTGAATACATTAATAAAATGCACATATGAGTGGCATGTGTTAAGTCCCTGATCCACTCCAAACTTCCATAATGAAAATATAATTGCATTTACCTCCTGCTGTAATGTACTCGTGTGCTCTGGGCTGTGGGGCTCCAGGTGCCTGGTCCCTGGTGCAGCGCTGCTCTGTCAGGTGAGTGAGGCTGCCCACTGAGGTGTGTTACTCCACAATCCTTCGCTCCACCTCGCACTTCTGTCAACAGTTACATTCTGCTCCACGCAGAGGGAAAGGAGTAGCTGTGCCTTCAAAATAAAAGCAGAAACGATTCACTAATACTGTTATGATATGTATATACAGTAACATGATTTATTATCTGTGGTACCAACTGTATCTAAGTAAAAGTCAATAGAGCTGAAAATAATGAGTGCGCTAATGAAGTTACAATCTAACGATCACATATGCAACCAATGTATGTCTTATATCTTAGAAACTCAAAAATGAATAAACCACAAATAGCTTAAATATAATATAGGCTTCCACCTGATCTGTTTTTTGTTTTTTTTCAATATCTTAATACATATATTTTCTAAACAAAAGGTTGGTTTTAATTACAATAGTTTGCGAAACCACTGATTTTCTGTCTCAAATAAAATTAAACACTGCCAATTGTCATTATATTTTGAAAATGAACAGAGGAAGCTGTGTGGTGCCTTCTAAGTATTGTCAGTTTGTATTTGCAGACTGTGAAGCCCTTTAATACAGTAATTAATGAAGATCATCGTATGTGCAATATAGGACATATTTTGTGTTTTTCTTTTGTTAACTCCAAGATTATGGCATCCACATATAGCATAACATGTCATCTCTAGACTCAGTTATTTTGAGATAAGCTGTGCAGCTGCATGTCTGTTGTAGGAATACCAGGTTCCACTGTGGAAAAGCAGTGGCTGTGGTACAAACTTCACCCACCTTGCCTAGTATGAATGTGGTAAGTGAGTAATTAATGGTGGTCGTGGTGGACGTAGATTGGCAGCCTTGCTTTCATCAGTACTCCAGGGCAGCTGTGGCTACAGATGTAGCTTACCACCACTGAGTATGGAATGAATAAATAACGCATGGAATTGTAAAGCTTTGAGTATCTGGAAAAACAGTATATAAGACTGATATCTAGAAACTCTCAGTAATATTGCAGTATTGTTTTACAATTACGTTAGTGGAGGTGCACTAGGATTTCTCTTCATCATAGATCCTGAATATTTACTTAATATGGTCAGAAGAATATTGTGAATTTGGCAAAGTATATGTAAAGGTTTATATATAGGGCATGAGTCAATATCCTGTAGATTAATTTAGTATGGAAAAGCACAGAGCAAATGTAGACTACAAATCAAGAGCCTTCTTGATAGTGTAATTTGGTGCAAGTCTGACCCCAAGTGGTGGATATGAAAATCACATAACATGCCAATTTATTATTTTGTTACTAATTGTTCGGGGCGGGGCATTGGCAAGCCTAACCCTGTGGTTCATGATTAATTAATAAGAAAACGTGGTAGATTCCGAAATATCCATGGTACTACACTTACTTTGGACTGGCTTCTTGCTCATGAGTCAAGTGTCACTCACGACCCCAGTAATTGATCCATAAGACGAAGTGAAAACGACGTGGCGATTTGGGAAATAAAGACAACTCTGTAAGAAAAGAAACACAAAAACATGAAATATATGAAAAAAGGACTGCTGTGAAACTTTTTGAACTGAACTTAATGGAAAACCCCTAGCATTACTCTGTATTTTAGTTTACAATTTATTTTACATTTTTATTCATTCTTTCCTGGATAATTATTTTATTACTCGTACCTCTTGTACGTTGTTATTTTTTTACATGTTCTCAAATGGATGCACATCATTGAGATTGAGATTCATCATTTAAAAAACGAAGGGCCCACAAACGTTGTTTGATTTGAAAACTAAAAGGTCTCGCGAGAATCCAAAATCCACTGCACTGGATTATTGGCACGATGCAGACCACGGGAAAATTAGAAGGTAGGTTGCAGACATACAGAGCACGCTTTTAACAATACTTCACAGAGGTTCTCTTTACTTGGCTAAAATGTACTCTTCCTTTTCGTTACAGGGTAAAACAGCGCAAACTGCAATTCCCATTATGGCCACTCAGTGTCAGCGCAGCCCCATCTACCTCCTTCAGGTATTCCACTATGTCAAATCTGGCACGCATGGAGCATTTCAATCTGGGCAGTCATAAAATTTAAGTCTGGAAGAATATACGACTTATTTCTTCAAAATAATATTGATTTATTACTTTTAGCTGTAAGGAAGTTTAGGGCCAATATCATATACGTTACACTAAACCTCCAATTTAGGCTGTTATTAAAGGCCACAGTCACAATAACCTGTTATGTTTATTTAAGCTTTCTCTCTTTAGTGGTCAATTGGGCTCTGGCGCCCTCATATAGGCTACACCCCCACCTTGTTTTTTCTTTTTGTTTTACTTTAGAAATGTTTGACAACTAAGGTATAAACATAATTATAAGGTGTCTGAACGTATTCCCTTTATGAATGATCCATCAAAGCTTTGACAGTGGAATGCAAAGAGCATGCAGGCTTCACACCTGACTCATCTCTCACTGGACGTAGGTGACTTTGTAAGAGCCACCCTGTATTGTTAGATCAGGGCCATAAAAAAGGAAAAAAGTCAGTGAAGCAAACCTTGAGAGATATCCAAACCTGTTATTCAGCTTGCGCACCTGTCACACCCAGACACATGAAAGAGCTCCCAGACTAGAGGCCAAAAATACCAGGCATTATAGACATGCATAGGCTGCACAGTCTATCGCACCTTGCACAGAAATCCAGGCTTGTGACTCACACCACTAAATAAAGACAGCCTCACCAAGCTATTTGAGATGGACTTATCATAGTATAAACAGCTATACCCACACTGGCCACAACATTGGGTACAGTGCTGGACAAAGGTTTTAGTGAGGCTGAAAGCAGGATGATGGTGGACCAAAACAACTTTAGACTAATGTTAATAATGTTTAAAATTGAGCCCTATTCCCCACATAGATGTTATGTTCTTTTCCATTTTAATAATAATGTGTCAATGAAAAAAATATATATATATATTATTGAACTATTAGATATTTGACTTGATGTCTGGTCAATAATTTAAGCTTGTGCTATGTAGTTTAACTTACTGGGGGCATTTAAATAAGTGGGTCTACTTCTACAACACAGGCACATTTTCCACTGAAGCTATAAACATTTTAATTAAATAGAAGAACATGACAAATCACCTGGAAGGTTTCACATAGCTGACATTTTTGTTCATTGAGACACTTCCCCCTTGTGCTCTCCCATCATTCCTTTCATATCTTTCACACTATATGGCGTAGTGTGGGCAGGGCATATGCTGTAGGCTGCTGGAGCCACAGGACTGCAAATTTGACATTTTGGACGGTCTTCTGACTAATCCCCTATGCTATATCTATGTCCAATAGATACAATAGAAGTTCATGTTTTATCTTTTTATTATTTTTGTATCAATCAACAGACAAATCTGAAAATAGACTGCAAAATACTTCAGACTCAGAGCGAAGACTGAATTGTGATTAACAGAGTTTGTAGACCTAATGGTGCTGTTAATATTTTTCAGTTTACAATCAATAACCTACTTAATAAGTGCTTTTATAACTGTAAACATCAGGTAATTATGGGATCTTATTCTGAAATAACTTACTGTTATTCCTGAATCACTCTACTTTCTTCTCGTATGTTGTGTGCAAATGTAAAAATGTGAAGAAAGATGATTGATAGAAAGCTGAAAAAACACAGTGAATTCTGGAGTCAGCTAAAGGCCATTCTCAGTTTGATGTTTTTCTTCCAGTGGAATGTATTCTTATCTGGGAGGATTACATGTTTTTGGTAATGGGACCCTTTACATAAGCAGGGATCTCTCTCACACACACAGTCCCGGGACGGGCTGGTACAGAACTGATGCGAACAGGACAGCTTCGCCTGAGAGGCTCAGGGAGGATGGGCTGGCTACTTCATATGCATTAGTATCACTTTAGGTCAGACTGTCAACAAAGGCTCAGGGGTCAAATGGCACTTTTAGCCTAACAGGCTATAAGATGCTTAGATTCTGCTGAACTTCTTATTTGTATAGTATAGCTCTTAGTTGGTTATGGCCCAAAAATCAAGATTCAGTGTGTATCAAAACACAAGGCAACACCTTCAGGTGCCCAGCCTAGTTCTAAACGATACTGCATATAGGCCATATTATTGACAATTTATTTTTGTATTCATTTTGTAAATAAAATGTTTCAACCAATGGATTTAGCCTATACCCTTACACTGTCTACACTGTCGTTTGGGTTTGCTTGTCCCTAGCTTTAATAAATAGCCAAAAAAATATTTTTTTGAGATTGGCCTAACATACTGTTATAACGACAAAGTCTTCCTGCAGACGTCATGTTTTCTCCCGAGCCGTAGGCGGTATAATTGACTGAAAATAAAGTGCAGTATCGCACGAGCGATTATGACATCACACACGCTGTTCTGAGGCAGCCGAACTGGATTTACCGGACTCCACCTGTCGCAGACGCTGCGTGCGCGCGCATGTGCTGTAAGCGCAGTCTCGCTGACAGAGCTACAAGCAGAGCATACACCTGGATGTTTCACCGAGGGATTCAGCAGATCAACACCGTGTCAGTCCCCGTCGCTCCCCGTGTGTGTTTGGGTTATTGTTCGTGTGCTGATCCCGCGGCTGGAGGAGGGGACTGCGGGCAGAGAGAGCTCTCTGCGGCGGCAGCGGCTGTATTCTCCGCAGTGTCGGAGCCAAGCGGCCAACCGGAGCACCATGTCCAGACAGCAGCAGCAGCCGCACCGGCCGCCCATCCGAGTCCACGACAGCCTGGTGGAGGTCAAAAGCAAAGTGAGTGCGCTTCGTCTGTTCCACATTTGTTCTGTCGTAGCCAGCCAGAGCTCCTGCTGCCTCTGTTATTATGGAGAGACCTGAAGCATGCGCTAGCCTTCTGCTCCAGAGCTCAGCACGGGCTTTAGGACCGTAAACATCACTAAACAGCGTTTGATGCTGCTATGGCAGGCTAACTCGGTATTGTTGTGTAGTGTTTATATTGGCCTATGGTGTAGCCTCTGTTATAGCTTACGCACGGGGTTGAATCTTAGCTTTAATGAAGGGAAAGTAGCCATGCAGTTCAAATGGTGGTGTGTGATAGTAAGGGACTCACTGTACGCAGTGACAGGCAACAATACAAAGTGTTCATATGAAGCACTCATTACTAAGGAGTTATGAAGATAAAATACAATGAGAAATTTAATGCAAAAGCCAAAAAGTTTTTTTCTTGTATCAAGAATTTCTAGGAATACAGCATGGGATGTGGGCTTAGTGTACCCATTGTGATGTGAACAATCATATCTGATGCAGCTCACTGACTCTTGGTAGAATGTGCAATAGGCTATAGCAGTTCCATCCCCCATGCACTGTGCTTATTTTATAGTGGTTGTTCATTTTTACGTACAAAATAAAAACAGACATTTAACGATGCTGTTGGTGTATATATGCATTGTAGAACAACTGGTGAACTACCTCACTATCCTGATAGAAGGCAAGCTTATTCTAATCAGCATTTGTCACTGAAACTGAATGACAATGCATGTGCTAACAGGGAGAACTGCTACTTAGTTTCATGTTGTTTCAGTTCTTGTCCATCAAATTTGTGTAAACAATGTAATGTTTGAGCAGGAATTCTGTTGAATATGATGTAAGAAATAAAACACAACATAAAATAAAATTGAATTGCAGACTTATTTAATTGCCCAAAATGTTTGCATGCAATGTGCAGCGGGTAACTCCACTCCTCACTTAGATAATGACATACAACACCTGTCAATTAAAAAGTTATGGCTTCTATACACAAGCTGGAAGAATTATTAAGTTATTGTATTTTCACATACCTCTGCTATTATTGTCCCTTGATTACAGATAAACATTGGCATCAAAGTATTTATTTTAAGGCTAAGTAATAACAAAAGTTGAGCATGTTTTTGTATGATTATTTGTATAGTCATTATTATTGTGTTTTTGTCCCCTTGATAGTTTGACGCAGAATATCGGAGGTTTGCTCTTAAGAGGGACGGCCCCGGAGGCTTCCAGGAGTTCTACCGGCTGCTCCAGACCATCCACCGTATCCCAGGAGTGGATGTAATACTGGGTTACGCTGATGTGCATGGAGACCTCTTGCCAATCAACAATGATGACAACTTCCACAAGGCAGTCTCCTCAGCCAATCCACTGCTCCGAATCATCATCACTAAAAAAGGTAAGGACACAAACATACATATACCGGTACTAGATTCACAAGGACTATTTTGTATGTGTTTCATGGCATCTTCATCAAAAGCTCTAACAGACTACTCCATGTGCAATGAGCACATGATGCAGGTCTGTGTTTGTTTCAAGTCCCCTTTGTTTGATAAGGTGAATCGAGCATGCTTGATCTTGCATAATTCATGATGCAATGATGGTAATCTGCTCAGTGGGCTTCTATTGTTGTTTGGCATCAGGCGCAGTTTAATCTGATCATCGCAGTAGTGGAGGAGGTAAGGGAGCAGGCCAAAAAACAGCTGCGTAATAGTTATGAACAGTATTTTACATTAGAATTTAAAAAGATGTATTTTTTAAAACAATGGATAGACATGAAAGCGTGAAATATTGTGAGAGATAATAGTAACTTGACATGGAGTATATGAGAAAGCAAGGAATCAAACCCTGCCAGCTCCAGTTGGTGGTAACTACAAGTGAGCTGCTATAATAAGTATGTATGTAATATCAGTGTTCATAGCTGCATGGCACACACACTGCTCATTGTCCCTTTCCAGTGAGGTTGTGGCTTCAATCTTCAAAATTGTTGACTGCAGTTTTTTGAGTCTACATGTTCTCCTTGCTATATAATAGACAGGACATACATACATATGGTTGAATGTGTGGTTAGTCTGTTGCTGCAAGCTTCCCACAGAGAAAAATGAACACAGTAATTTTTTACATGGATATTCTTGCAAATGTATCCATTGAAAAAAATCAATTTTGAGTGTGGCTAAAAACCCAAAGGTTGCCGGTTTTAAATGGCAGGTACCACCATTACATACTGCTGTTGTGGCAAGACACTGTTTGAATGTGTTGAATGTAGGACTGTAGGCTTTTAGTCGTTTAGTCGATTAATGGGTCTATGGGGTCTTAGTCAACCAAAAGATTATAAGGATTTTTATGGGACAGCAGAAATGAGAAATGAGTGAGTGAATTAGCTAAAGACTTGGTATTTTTTGGTATTTATATGTAAAAAGACTAAACTCACAATTCACAAGTTTAATCTCTCTTTATATAAATACATTGTTTCCTAGTATTGTTTTCTGCATAAATATTTGTTTTTGCATGAACTCCCGTGCGGGTGTGAGAGATTCGTAATAGTTTTGCCATATCCCTTTTTAGTTTACTAATTGATTGGCAGGACATGTCTTTAATTGACCAAGAATTTCTTTAGTCGATTCCAGCCCAAAAGTTGAATAAGTGATTGGTGGAAACCAGAATGGCCAAAGGCGCAAACTGGTGGCCATGTCTCCCCCTAGAGATGCCGTGTACAGAAGATGCTTGACACCAGTTAAGAGTGTATTAACAAGAATAACGGCCCGCTGTGGCACTTTAGCTTGTCAATTTTGTAAAGTGCAATTGAAATTCAAAGCATTGTTGTAGCTTGACTCAAAAATCTTTTTGGACGTCCTACACAGTTAGTGTTCTTGAAAGTAACACTTGAACAAAAGCACAGGTAGCTAAAAGGTTAAAGTCTTTTTGTCTATTTCTCATCTACTGTTGTTACCAAAAAATGAAAGTGTAGTGAGATATTAGCTTCCCTAAAACCAAATACCATTTCCATTTAGGCTGAAACACAATACAAGCTCTCAGTCTTTATTTTCAGAGCAGTAGCTGTGTCCTTATTAAACCTGTGTTGTGTCTCCTGCTGTGTGTTGTATGTTTTTGGTGTAAAACGGGGAGATCCACAGAGAGAGATCACTGCCCATCTGCTGCTGCCAGCCATTAACCCCTCCCAGGGATTAACTTACGCCAAAGACCTCATCATACCACTGACTTTGTACTTGAATACCTCTGGATTGGTTACCTAGAGGGAATGGGAAGGAAAAATCCGGTACAAGCCAATAACAACATTAGCCTATTTTAGGCTGTTCATAAGTCTACATCAAAGCCAATGTTGGACAATGACATGCTTTGTCACAGTGTCAACAGAAAGTATTTAAAAGTAGATACAATATTTATCATAAAATATGCTTGACAAAATACTATGTATTTGGGTGTAAAATGTAAATAGAATATAATTTAAATAACAGAACAATGTTAGACATAACTGTAATTAGTCCATATTGATTTATAACTAGCAAAATTATAGCAACTGGTGCACCTGTGATCTTCAGATGTTATGGGAAGTCTCAGGAATGTTATGTAAGAATGAAAGATCCTGTTCTGAGTGTCTGTCCCAGAGATACAGAAGAAAATCAAATATTTATATGCAAAAGGAGGAGTCGGCAACAGGAGCAACTGTTGTCCACATCCCGTATAAACTACTGCAATAAAAATATTTGTGGAGAGCTAGACAAGGCTGAAATCTAGCCAAATGAATTAAAATGGGCCTTTGACACATATACATAAATATTAGGGATGGGACGAGACACAATTCCCACAAGACAAAATAAACCATGAGATTAGGTCTACAAGAACGGGACAAGATAAGATTTTGAGATAATTTATAATGAATAAATTGTGGATTTGAGTTAAGTTTTGATTTATTTATTTTGCTGTCATTGTAGCACTGCTTTTTGGAAAGACAACTTCTCAAGAGGTGTAACTCGGCAACATTAACCCTTTTGGAGTAAAAATCTAACAAGACCATTTTTTATAATTTTATCCCACAAGATCCCATCCCTTATAAATTAACTCCAAAAGATTGATGTATTTTTTTTAAGCCCCTACACAGTTTGCCCTGTGTGGTTGTCCCTTGATGATTCTGATTTTCCTTATTGCTGTTTTTCATCTCGCTGATGGAAGAGTCTGTTTGCCCGTCTCAAAGTGTGTTTTTAAAAGGCCCCTAGAGGCAAGTGTTGTCATACTGGGGCTATATAAATTCAATCTTTTGAATGTAGTCCTGTTTTCAGTAGGTAGTCATACTGAATAACAAAAAGAAAACCTACAATTTAATGCCAGAATTCAATCTAGGGCTCTGCAATTTTTCTCTAATTGTCAATACTTGGGTCAGCCAATCCTCTGTCAGCAGAATTCATATTTTGGTGGATGAAATTTGACTATTTTTTTGTTTTAAATCGCTATTATTAAAAATCTTTGTAGTCTATTTTAAGGAAATTCATATTGAAAGCCATTCTTATTTGTTTTTAATAAAACAAAACAACATAAAATGTATTTATCAGTATGAGGGGGGAATAAATGTGATTTTTTTTTTTTTTTGTCATATTGCCCAGCCCTAAATTAATCTAATTGAGTCCTAATAATGTCAGGAAAATGTCATCATCACAACATATTGTTTTTCTTTCTATCCTCTGCATCATAGACAGACTGCTGTTTTGAATAGATTTCAGTCAGTTTCGGTCTTGCCAGAACAGATCCTTTTCTTGCAAACATAACTTGTGCCAGATTCTTTTTGTATTTCCTAGACACAAAGATGTATTCATAGTCTATTTTTGTCATGCCTTGGTAGGTGGGTTAATACCTCCTAGCTTGAGTGTGTCCTATATTTGGATGTCCTCTGTATGTTTCAGCTCACAGTGGACCTGCATAGGACTGAGGCAGATGGCAGTCCCCCGGGCTCCAGATGGTGCCTGCTGTGAGGTCACTGTATTGTCTTTTTAAAAGCTTCGATCTCATGCACCAAAAGCACCCAAGATAATGTGGTCATGTATGAGTTTGTATTTATTACTGACTTATGACCAGAATTAGGATTGATTTTTACCAGGGTAACTTTTGTTTGTTTGTTTTACTTTACTTACTTACTTTACTTGCTTTTACTTCAAGGTGTTAATACATTGTTTGGTCACTTTTGTATGTACTTAATTAAAAAATATATATATTTTTATTAAACACTATGCAAAAGCGTATTATATGTTTCTATAATAACAAATCAAAGTCTTTGCCATATATAGTATGTACCTTGATTCCAGGTAGGGATGGGCAATATTGACAAAAATTAACATCTTGCAATTTTATAACAATAAGATGATTAGACACACATTTCTGTTGGATTGACATAATGTGTTTTTTTCATTTTTTAAATGACTTATTTTTGCAGCATTTTACAATTATACTCAATATTAAAATTTAGTGAATTTTTAAAAACATTCACAATATTATTATTTCAATTATCTGCCCAATCCTAATACCAGGTTAGGATGATATTTTGCTGGCTCCTATGTCCATCCTACATTAAATATTATAGAAAATCTTGGATAATTTACAATAATTACAAACTGCAAAATATGTAATTTGTAGTACTGTATATAGTTGTGAACCATTGAAGTATGGTGTTTGGGAGTTTGAATTGTATTACATGTTTGTGCCTGAGGTAAAACAAAAACTGCAGGTGGTTTTACAAGACTTTTAGACACTCTGGCCATATCTGCTTCCTTAGCTCTGTGTGCGATTAGCTTTCTGAGTTGCTGATAACACTTCTCTTAAATTCCCTACTGCCAGTGCATATACTGGGTGCATGTTAAGCAGGCCTTGATACTTGACTGCATTTATTCAATAGCTTTGGTCTTTAGAGTGAAAGCATCAGTGGGCAGCAGCGAGGTGCTTAGAAATGTCTGTGCCTTCAGGCTTCTGTCTAGTTCTGAGAGAGCACCACATATTTTCAATTACTTTTAGAGCAGCCACTATTCCAGTGCATTTCTGTCTACTCCTATTCTAACCATTTGTGTTGTATTTGTTATGCACATGAGCTGCTTGGTGGAGTGGACTTGTTCACGTTGATAAGTGAGTGACGCTGGAATGCAGTACAGGAATGTGGCTGGTCGGGTATGTGTCTCCATCTCCGCTCTGCTCCACCTGTAGTTAAGTTTGTGAGTTTTGTACAAATATTATTGCACAGTGTTCCTCAAACAGTGGCTGATTTGTTGTGTCTTGGTGAATGAACAGTGAACTTTGTATATGTTCATAGCTAAGACACTGGACTGACATCTATCAGTCCAAAATGGATTGATTGAGACAACTGTAATGTAGTGGAAGAAAATGTGTTGGCTCAGAGGAGAAGATAAAGAATAGATACTCTTACTGTCAATAATGATCAGTGCAGTTGCGTTTAAACTAATATTGTAATCAAATTAAGTATATCAAGTATTAAGTAAAAGCCACTTATAACAGATGGCATGTTATTTATTTTATGCAAAATAAGTAATATGACAACAGTGAGGAGGACTGTGAAGTGAGGAAGGGGTGAAAGAGAAGAGACGGGTGTACAAAAATGTCATGTGTTTGGAGCAGTGCCACAGGGCACACTGTACCATGCATCCTGGAATGTTTTCTGTCTGAGACCAAATGCACAACAAATGTTTTCAAACTTATTTTAAAACACACTACTTAAAGAAGACATATCATGCATTCTTCCGTAATTTATTACAACTATTAGCATAGCATACATAGATCATTATTTATATGTTGTCCATTGTAAACTGTAATAATGATCTAAAACAGTTTAGTAATAGAAATAGAAACAAGTCTACTGACTTATTGTTCAAATCTGCAGAACTGATAAGCCCGGCCGCTTCATGGTGGCATTTCACCGTACAGATATGTGGGCAATAATAGGGGATAGGTTAAAACAGAAATTTTCAGAGCACTCAAGCCTGCAGGACAATACAGGATTACTCAATGTATGAATTTATTCAAATTTAACTTTGCATAAGATAAGGGAAAACTATTATGGCATGGTTAAAAGTGTATAAAAGTTGATTTTACATTGTATGTCCCCTTTAAAAAGGTTCTGAGAAAAGTCCCAATTTCTGGCCGCCTCACTTCGTCAATATTCCAGGGCTGCTGTGGCTACATTAGTAGCTTACCATAAACAGTATGGAGTGAATGAATAATGCAATGCAAACCACTTTTGGTGCCTTGAAAGATACTACATAAATACAATGCAATATTATTATTATTATTTTTTATTATTATTTTTTTTTTTGCAGTCACCGTTGCTGGTGCACAGGAAAGTAGATAGTAGATAGTTGTACAACATGTCAGAATACTTCTGTATCTTGGTCTTTTGCTTAATAATACAATTTTCAATCATCTACTCAAATACAAAATTAACTACATGTAATAATTGGTAAACTATTGTAGATGAGTATTGTAATCCCATAATGATTGATGATAATAGTGTAAAAATATGTCCAATGACACACAGGTTACATATGCTACTATGTTATGCTTCCTACTTCCTCTCCCGTTGTCAACCAGTGTCTTTTTCAATACTAAAACATCTCTATTCACACTATGCTGCCAGATAGATTACAACAGTGAAATATTATATTATGCAAATACTTCCTGTTGACAGGGCACCCACAGAGTATGGCCCGTTTAGCACGGGCTCAGTCAGTGATGTCACAGCAGGTGCTTTCTTTGGCCCTACACACGCACGCATGCATACACGCAGCCACACACACACACACACACACACACACACACACACACACACACACACACAGAGACTATTCAGATCTCCTCTGCCGCGCACACACTGTAGCTTCATTGGTGACTGACTAGTTTGTTTGGTACAGTATTCATAGCAACACGACAACAACACACCATGCATAGTGACACGGGGGTTCACATGGCCTGAGAAGTAGCATGGTGGAGTGACAGAAGTAGCATTTTGGGGCAAAAACTGCATATGATATGTCTCTACTTTATAGTTGTAGAATGTCTTGCCTACTCTCCTAATAGATTTACCGGTAATCCAATGGAAATGACCCACTTCCTTTTGCGTTATGAAAGATATATAAAGAGATGCTTATGTGACACTCTGTCACTTATCTTAATATACTTTTATTTTGAGTATGGATTCTACTTGGTCTAGTTGCATAGTCCATCATATTTGTGAAATGTGAAGCTATATGTTCCATGTAGCTTATGTACTGGGCTTTAAAAGTCCTGTTATCTTAGCAACATCACAGATGAGAAACCTAAAATCTGTTAGAAAACTTTAAAGAAGACTGTATGATCATCATGGCATGGATTGACATTAAAAAATAAGCATGTACTGCTAAATTACCAAATACATCAATGTAATGCTTGCCTTGAAAATTATATTTCATGCCAAAAAGAATATTTTCGAAATCTTTTGCATTATTAAGGATACAGTTCTTACAGTTCTCACAAAAACATTGCAGAGCTCTGAGTGACAGCTTCTGGAAGTCTGTGGACCTTCTCATGTTTCTCAAAGGCCGGCTCCCGCTTAGATGAAACAAGGGCCCTGTAGATGCGGCTGCAGCAGGATTATACACTGGTGACCAAATCTTTGTGTCTTTAATCAGTCTTGACCCCACACATGGTCCATGGCTCACTCCCACACAGATCTCTACAAACAATCCCTCATATTAATCTTTAATCACTCCAGCCCAGAGCCTTAGACCTGCTTAGACTCAACCGGACTAAAACAAAAGGACTTTCTCTGACCACAGCCATGAGGCGACAGCAGTAAGGCACTTCTGATTGGTCAGGAACTGGGCCCCACCAGAAAATCCAGAATAAACAGGAATGAATGGATTAAAATACTTGACTATTTATAGCAGTTTTTGCTATACACACATTTATTTGTGTTCTTTTTTTATTTAAGGTTATTTTTTTGTGTTATGTTTGCTAAAAATTGTACTACTTGTAAGAAAATCTTTCTACACTGTCATGCTTATTCTTGCACGAACTATGGGGCATACACTTAGATTTTTGGACTTTTATTTACGCAATACCATTAATGATTGTAAATACATAATATCACTATATTAATGAGTTTTTCTCTGGTTATGTCCTGTCTGTCCAGAGGACGAGCCGGCGGTCTTTGGCACTAACTCTCTGCAGAGGCGCAAGAAGGGCCTGGGTCTAACTGGACTTAGGACCACAGGGTCAGGCTCCACTCACAAGAGCAAACAGGCGCTGCTCATCGGCCTGCCCCAGAACTTCAGACAGATCTCCTCCATAATCGACGTGGACATCCTGCCCGAGACACACCGGCGTGTCCGACTGCACAAGCATGGCACCCACAAACCCTTGGGCTTCTACATCCGGGACGGGGTCAGCGTCAGGGTCACTCCGCAGGGAGTGGAGAAGGTCAGACATGTTGTGATTTAAGTGACATTAGCTTGTTCTAGTAGTAATCACTGTTATGAGAGGTGGTATAATGTGTAATGCATCTTTTATAGGCAACAGTGTGCTATTTGGTTTACTGATTGAATAAAGTTTCAAGGGGGTCATATTCCAGTGCCTTTCATGTCAGTACCACTCCTCTTTATTTGACATGGAAACATACAACAAAAAAGTAATTTTGCTTTTTTTGTTTTGTACAATCCTGGTCTCTAGTCTATGCCATGTTTGTATTTTCATTGACAATTCTAGTTCTTTAGCATTGTAGTTTTTTGATAGCAGCCTGTACTTGTCTGTGGCTTGCTTACAAGGGTCAAAGGAAGTTCAAGGAAAATGAAATGAAAAGCAGTGTTATTGATTGTGTTTTAATCATCTTAAGACAATAATGTGCTGTTGTCCAACCATTTTATTGATCCATTTGCAAGTCACATTGACTACAGCTGCCACAAATCACAAACCAGGCCACTTGTACAGCCCTGGCTAATGAAACCAGAAACAAAAATATTCTCTCAAAATCTAACAATTATTTCTCAAATTTGGCAGGTCCCGGGGGTTTTCATCTCCCGTTTGGTGAGAGGGGGACTGGCTGAGAGCACAGGACTCCTGGGAGTTAATGATGAAATCCTAGAGGTCAACGGTATCGATGTAGCAGGGAAATCACTGGACCAGGTAATAACTGCTTTGTATGCAGCTCCTATGTATTACAGTACTACCAGCAAACCATTAGCTATCAAACTGGGATACTACAGGTCACCAAAGCCATTTCCTACTAACTGGAATGCAATGTCAACTGAATTATTTATATTACTTTAAGGTTGAGACATAATATTGTGATCAATGATGGACACAGTATCTCAGATGTCACTGATCTTATTTTCAGGTCACAGACATGATGGTAGCTAACAGTCACAACCTCATAGTGACAGTGAAGCCGGCGAATCAGAGGAACAACGTGGTCCATCGCGGCAGCAAGAACTCAATGGGGAACTCGGGGTCTGTGGGCTCAGCTGGATCTGTGGGGTCTGCTCTGTCACATGACTCTCCAAGCCCCGCCTCCCAAAGCAACCCCATCACAGCAAGGTACAGTCTACTACAGTAGTTCAGCTAGGGCTAGAGGGAGTAGTGACACATTAAGCATAATTAATTGTTAAAAATATAATGGTTTTCTTGTTGTAATTCTGTTGGTTGACAATTCAACTTTGTAAAATCCTTTGGTTGCACAACTCAGAATGTGAGAAAACCGTAAATAATGGTTAATTTGCATCATTTACAAATGGCTTGATTTTTTTTCCCTAAAATCCTATTTATGCAAACTCGTTTTTCAAGCACTTCACTCCATGTTGAATCTTTTATAGCCAAGAGTTAAAAAGAAATGATTATTTTTTTATTTTTTTTTTATGAACTATTTCTTACTGAGTTTACGCTCACCATTCAAAGAGCTGTGAATAAAAAAAATAAACCTAGATTCAGTTTTAAAATCAAAATTCAGAACAATTACATTTTTTATGTATGAGGACTTCAAAGAATCTGGTCTACTAGTGACATTCCTTCCATTAGTCACACTACACTGGCTTTACTTGAATTTTGAACATAATGATATCAAATTGTATTAAAGTCATCTGTAACACATCTGTATATAGTATTTTCATGGTGGAAGTGTCTGATAGATGTTCTTGTCTGCAGCAACAGTATCGTGGAAGGTGACAGCGAGGAGGAGGATGATGAAGACAGAGACCTCATTTTGGAGAACGACATTTTGCCCTATCACCCCCAACACAGCAACAACCTGAACCTGAGCAGGGACTCTGCCAACGGCCGGCTCAACAATAACACAGGAGCCAGGGGCCTCCCTCAGAGCATCTCTTTACCCAGCGGCATCGGAGCGTCACTCAGCAACAGTGCCACGCTGTTGACTAACCATAACCAAAACCCCACCCATGCCGCCAGCTCCAGTCAGGACATGAGAGAGGACGGCAACATCATCACTTTGTAGCTATTACTGAACTTACAGTGGCAATGGGAACACTATCCTAGTGTGGACCACTAAATGTAACATGAAGACTGGTTATAGATTTTTCAAAATAATCACAAGAGCCTTTCTGGTCAAGAATTGCCTTTCTTGTGATAAACCATTTTAGGAGATACAATTTAAAATTGTATGGCATTAACACTGAAATCTGTGGTACGACATATCTTGCCTGAAGACCACTGGGAGAACATGTCCCTGGTCTCACATTGACTTTGTGCAGCTGGGGTCTGTCATTTTGGTCTAAAACACAGAATATTATACAGTTTAAGTACATGTATTAATTTATAGGCCTACCTATTCAAAGGCAGTTGTCCAAGTTACACTGCAAAATGCAAAGAGATTAATTCGAATTATTCATATTGTATTTCACACTGTATTTCAGTATTTGCTTAAGTGCAAATACTGTATAATTTGCTTGTTAATGCATTAGGTTGTGCTCATTAGCATATGAATAGCATTCAACAGTAGACTTGCCTGTGTGTCAAATTGTTAAAATTTTACTTTAAGTCTTTTTAATTTATTTTGTATTAATCAAAGACCAAAATGCCCACAAAATCTTCTGTTCACTGCAAGTCAACTGAGATCTGCGGACATCGGGTGTGTGTGTGTCTCCAGCTGGACTCCTGCACAAGCCATAGGATAATGTGATGTCATTACAGAGCCTGCACCATCTCCATCAGACATCATTAACCCCCTGGCACTCGGAGGAGCAACCAGGAGCCACCCGGGGCCGGACAAGTGCTCTCACATCAATATCATATGCCTTTATTGACGTTACAATGAAAGATAGACATGCAAGAGGAGGCTATGTGATAGAAGGTTATAATTTGCAATAATCATACAGCAATATGCCATTAGTTTATTAAGTATCTATTTTATTTTCATATTTTAATCTGAAATAGATAGAGGTTGGTTATCTTCTAAGAAAGACATTATGTTTAGACAGAAAATGAATGTTTACAGATGAAAATGTGATTATTATGGTTTTATCAAATTAATTTATAACCTTAAAAATGTATCTTATGCTTTTAATTATAGTGAATTATACTATTTAAAATGTTATCATAGGTCGGGGCAATATTACCTGAATTTATATCATTATTATTACCGGTAATTGATTATTTAATCTTGATTTTAAAAGTCATTTTAATTTTTATTACCGTACTCTCATACTTCCAGAGGAGGTTTGTACTGTGAATATGCTCAACTATTAAAGCTGGAATATTTTTCTAATTACCGTATGTTTTTTTTTCAGGTGGGTTGTAGATCAGTCAAAAATTGTAACTCAGGCATAGGCAAGAATCCTGTCACTTTAAAATAATAATACTCAAGTAGTATTAAAAATCTAAAAAATAGTGAAGTAAGAGTATTTGAGGAGTAACTGTTTATACATTAAGTCTTCTTTATGTTTTATTGTTTTTGTTTAGAATATCAAGAAGAGAGACTTAAAATAATTAACATATTCTGGTATTTCCAAAAAAAGACAAGAATATAAGATGATAATAATTTATTATGTTGCAAATGTTACTGAACCATACAAAGATATCACTCCAGTACAATAAGTACACTGGCTACTACTCCCACTTACTACAATATAGCTTGAGTCATTGACACAACATCCACACATCAGCACACCTATTATATTAGGAACCCAAAAAAGGAAATTCCTGTCATGTCTCGTAGTCCGTGCAGATAGACACAGACTGTTCTTATCGGGGAGTCCTGGGTGTGTTTCGGGGCAGGGATCGTCTTTCATCCACAAAATGCTGATCGCCGGTACACTGCGCTCTTTCTTTCCTCGGGTCTCCCTGTGTCTCCTGTTGGCAGCTTGTCAAACGCTATTAGTATCACTACACTGTTTACAAAATTGCTCAGATCAGCTTACATAAAGAAGTCTGCATCATAGATTAAATGGAGACACAATGGTGGAAATTTAGATGTATTGAGATGTATACCGGTAGATGTATTGCACTATTATGGGTCCTGTGTACAGCTTTAGAGCCATAGAAAATACAACATTTTAAAACCAGCCTAGCCAAGATCCTGCATTTTCAAATAGGAGCAATAATATGGTTGTTTTTTGGTGATAAAGTGAAAGTGCCTTTCTAAAGATCCATGATTTATGATAGGACTGCCATGACTTCATCCTGTAAAAGAGCTACGTGCACACAATTCCAATGAATGTCTTGCTTTCAACGGAAGCTGGTAAAATAATTATAGCCTTTCCTACACAATAATAAAACAATATTTCAATTTATTTTATACACATCCACAATTTTATTTACCTTTTTAAACTACCATAATTCAGGTACATTTGGATTTGCATGGTGAGCTATGAATAAAGTTACCAATTTCTTTTAAAACTTGATCCTTGCTCTTAATCAAAATACTTTCAATTTTAGATTTGCAAAGAATGAGAGATGATGCAAACTAGGGTTGCCTTAGAGCTGAAATTATAAATAAGTTCTTTCATAGTTTCTGTTTCAAGTAAAAGATTGAAGTGCACTAAGACGATGTGGAAACATCAATATTTGGACAGTTTTCCACATGGCCTAAAACTGTTACCTTTGTAAATGCCCAAGTATGAGTGTAATGCCTGGAGTTATGGGGACAGGAAGGAGCTTAGGGTGATCCATGGGTCAAGTTAACACCCAACTCTATTCCCACTTTCTCCTTCCCTCCCCCCTCTTTCTCCCTCTCTCTCTCCTTTCCTCTTTCCCCTCTGCTGATGGAGAAAGGATGAACTGTCTGTTGTGATTTTAGGAGCTGAGGGACTGAATGAACCTGGCTGAAATGTGAGCACTTTAAACACACTGAATATCTATTACAGGATTAACTAAACCAAGCAGAGCCACTGTTTGTGTTAGCAGCCTCAGTGAAAGTTTGTGTCTGCACAGGGTACAGTGCAGTCAAGTTCATGATGCTTTTTAATTAAACTCTTGTAAGAATGAGCGGTAACAATTTCTTATGGAAGCACAGGTTCACCCACACAGTGGGTTAAAACTTTCTAATCTAATAGGCTACATACACATTTTACACATTGCAGGTAAATAGCTCTATCTTTATTGTACATTAATCTTCAAACACACGTTTGCCAAGAAAGATGTTGATGAGGTGAAAAAAAAAAAAAAAAATGAAATGTAGTACTAGAATGGCACAAGTGTAAAGTCAGGCACACCAGATATTTTTACAGAACAGACCTAGATCTATAGACCTATTCATGGGTGTCAGCTTCCTGTTATAAGTGATATTTTAAGGACCATTCACCACCATTCAAAACATATAATATTGCAAATTGCTATGGCAACGTTTGTAATTTTTCATCATTCTGGAGCCCATGGATAGATTGATCTTGTGACATGTGAATGTTTAGATAGTATGGTAGTAACTTTACAAATTAATACAGTTTGAAACCTTGGTTTAAATCTTTGCATTACATAATTATTCAAAATATTTATGAACCTACTTGAAAAACATAAAAAGGCAACACTGCCCTCTTCTGGTAAAATGTATGCACTGCAGGCAGGTGCAAGACAGTATACCCAAATAAGTAAACAGATGCATCCAGTAGCTTAATGTTAGCCCTCCTTAAAGCCATTATACAAGTAAGATATACAATTATTATACAGGTAATTATACAGGTATGTAGCACCAATGGTGTCTCAGCCAGATACTTGTATCAGAAGTTGGGGCTGACTTTGGGTCCACAGGGTTCTGGCTGCACAGGTCAGTATTTCTCATCTCTCCTGGAGATACTCGATCAGGACTTTTTCAGAGCTCACAATGTGACGAGGTTTACTGAAGTCCACCGGCTGCGCACCTGTACAATCAACAACACAGTACAGCAACAATGGGTACGTAGTTGTACATACAAATGGATATTTGACTCTCAAGTTAAATGCATAGTACCATAACCATAGTGCGCCAGAGTCTAGTAAATACCCTAAGATGAAACCAAGAGAACACCCAGGCATCTTCTGGAACATATGTATTTTAGGACTGCCATGTTCAACCACTCACACCACATTCACTCAGGCAGGTTGTTCATGCTCTTCCCACTGTCTCCCCAAGTTACGTGCATGTTTTACAAGAGTGTTAATCAAATAAACAGTAGTAGTAGTTTAGATAAAATAGACCACTGAAGTATTTTTACCTTTGAGGAGTGTGTACCAGTCCTGCAGACTCTGTTTCAGGATCTGGCTATCCTCCTCCGACACAAACCGCCTGCCATCTGTAAACAGACATGTACAGATACACTGTCATTTTGGCTCGATGTGATAATTTAATATTTTTTATTTGATATATAAAGAACATATATATAGTATAGTTTTAAATTTGCTCACGTTTTCCTTTGAGGTACATCATAGACTGTGGACCCCAGTGGATCTTCATCTGAAAAGAAAACAGTTTGATGGCCGTGGTTGAAGAAATAGTGCTTTAAACAAGAATTTACATTATTTACCTTGTGAACACTGTGCACCTCCACAAACAATGAGATGATCACGGTTAATGTCCACACAACTGCAGCTCTCAGCCTCTGCAAGAAGAGTACAGACAAAGCCTTTTAGGTAACAACTTTGAGTATAGTTTATTTAATAATAAATTTTAAAGAATCAAAAATTTCCATGTGCTTCAAACAGGACAGCCATATAAAGGTTGTCTGACCAGCCAGGCCCTTCTACATTCTGTTCTTTGTAAAGTTTTGTCAAAGTCTGTGATTCTGGTTGGCCAGGTAAATATAACGGCTCTTAGTTCCTGACCTGAAAATTTACAAACATATTTGATCTGAAAAATAATAGAAAGCATTATAATTTAAGCCTACCCTGAGCCCATTACACCCACAGGAGGAGTCTGTCTTACCATTGTGGCCGTGTGGTGAGCAGCCGGTGCCAGTGCAGTGTTATGTGCACAGCCCTGTTCCAGCTGCTTTTATCAGCCACATCTGTAACATGTTCGATCCGCCCTCCCTGCCAGGCCTGGCGGGAATCCTGTTTACTGGTGCCTACAAAACAGCAAAAAAACAGTGCTGTCGTCACGGCCGTGACCCACAGAGGAGAACATCAATAGTATGGAGCCGCCAACCACACTGAGAGGTACTTCCTGTGTCCACTTTGGTTATTGGCCAATTAGGTTTGTGTGGCTCAGCATCTGGACCCAAACACTGTGGGACTGTCCTCACAACTACGTATGTCCCACATATGTTGAAGGAAAACATGGAATAATAGCTTTCACTGAAAGGTCAATAAAATAAGGAAAAATAAATAACAAAGTGGCCTACTTCAGTGTATTTTGTTTCCTATGCTTTTGTTAAAACAAGATCAGAAATTAGGCTGGAAATTGGGAGAAATGATAGACAAAGTATGACCCAAGAACATGTAATAAGACCTTATTTACAAAAAATATATATAGACATTTTTCAGAATGTGAAAATGCATTAATTGAGTACTAAATAAGCATATGTATTCTGCTGAAATACAACTTCTAGCAGTGTAAATAAAATCCATTCAAATCTGTAGCTGTTTTAGGTGTTTAATGACTGATTTAGTAAAACTGTTACATATTGTTACTGCAGCTTCACCAAAATAAATAAGCTCTAACATTCATAGAACAATAAAATACTTCCTATAGCTTTAAAAGCTAAAAACATTCAACATATTTCTACCCTCTTTGTTAGCCTTATTGTAACCTGCTAGTCCCATCTGTCACTGAGTGTAGGACTTGAACATAGCTTTGACTATTTGTGTGAGACATAGTCCAAACTCGCTGAGGACCACATGCTGTCCCCAGGCCTCACAGCGCTGGTCCCTCTCAGACTCTTCAGCGCGGGCCAGTAAGCACCCCACCACAGCCTCCATCACTGCGGGAGTAATCACCGACACGGATCCTCTGCTCCTGGACACATACAGTACAAGGTTAGTTCTACAGAGCCTTATAATGACAGTCTTATAAAAGCATCAGTGCAGGTAAAAGAGTTGTGGTAGATTTGTTTTGTCTAAATTGTCTAGATTTACTGACTTTTCATTTTCACTGTATGCCAGGTCTGCCTCATAGTTTCTGCAGCCAATGCATTTACAGCTGGGGGTGCACCTGATATTGGCCTGGAAGATAAAAAAAATCACACTAATAAACATGAAGTTAAAAAGCAGATGTGATGTATCTAAATGTGGTTGTAATCCACACCTCATAGCACTCGCAATAGTTCTTCAGACAGCCTGAGCGCTTACAGTTGCATCCTTTGCTGTGCCAGCCTTTTACCTCTCCTGACTGTTTGCCGGATATTTTAGGTCTGAAGGCATGAGGGTTACGGATAAGACAGGACTGGGGAACAAACAAAATGCACAGATTTCATCACAGAATCTCAACAAAAGTGCAGAAGTTGTGATCATAGAGGGTTTAAGTTTGATCATACATCAATCCCATTAGCCACCGGGGGAGTGTCACCTGTGAGTAAACACAGACTCCCTCTGCTGTACTGTCTATAGCGAACAGTGTTAGGACCTGATCAATGATGCCAGTGAGTAGTTCTTTCACAGTCAATACTGTTTGAGCTGCTCCAGACCTCTATATCCACACACTGGTCACGTTCAGTACATACCACACTGTGTCCATGTCCACTAAAGCCTACTGTGTTAGAAACTAATAATTATGACGTGTTCTATTTGTTGTTAAATAGAGTCATTCTTTATAGTACATTTAGTCACTATATAACACAAAATAAAAAAATAAATATATTTTGATGAAATAAAGAAAAAGGTTGATCTGTTTTTATGAGACAGAAGGTTTAAAGACACCTTTTTGTATAATTAATTCATAAAGATAGTCATCTTCTGTAATGCCGGTATTACTATTTTATTATTTTACTTAAAGAAATGCTTAACGCCTTGATGTCTTGAAGGCAAATCCAATTTAAATAGTGTGTATGGTATAGAGACATGTGTAGCCTAACCTGTCATAAGCACTTTAAAGGTCCTATATTATGCAAAATTGACTATTGTGAGCTTTTAGCTATGTTTGAATGTTGTTACTTCACCAAAAACATATCTGGGGTTGTGTTTTGTATCATTCACAATAATAAAGGGTTACTCTAAGCTCAAAATGCTCTGTTCCAATTCGTGATGTCATGTAGTGGTAGTTTTCAAGTTAACAGCTAGCGTATACCTTTTGTTTAGTAGAGATTTGCAATTCCAGGGTCTGAAATTATCCAAATGATTCTAGTGAAGGTTTATGGAGTTTAAAAAAAGTGGAGCCTTTCCTGTATTACCACATGACATCACAATTGTTGTCCATTTCAGAGAAGAACACAGCCTAAATATGCAGGATTATTGTGTTAAACATTTGTGAATGAAACAAAGCACACATGTTTTTGATGAGGAAACAACATCATAACATAGATCAGAAAAAAATGTAATATGGGCCCTTTAAATAAAACATTAAATGTTATGTCTTTAATTCACTTCTTAAACTACATACCTTTATAGCCTTTCCTCGCTTAGCTTCATGTTCTGGGTTATTGTGGCAGTTGGTACAGTTACAATTGTTACACATGACTCCAGCAGCAAAGCACTCACAGTATCTGTATGAGAGATTTGTGAGGGAAATATCATTTATAGCCCACAGGGACAATTAAACAACTGCTAAAGTACATCTCCGACTTGTTAGTGCCATATGAACCATCTCACACTCTGAGGACTTCAGGGACCGGCCTCCTGCTGGTGCCCAGAGTCAGGACTAAACATGAGGAATCAGTGTTTCAGTTTTATGCAGCTAAAACCTGGAACAGTCTTCCGGAAGATGTGAGACAGGCCTCTACATTGACAATGTTTAAATCCAGGTTCAAAATGGTTCTGTTTAGCTGTGCATATGACTGAAAGGTTTTTATTCTGCACTCTTCTCTTTTAATGTTAATTTTATGATGTTGTCTTGATGATGTCTTGGTTGATTTTAATCTCTTTCTTATTCTGTAAAGCACTTTGATTTACTTTATGTACGAATTGTTCTGTACAAATAAAATTGCCTTACCTTGCCTTGCCTAAAGAATCAAAGACAGTGTAGTCACACTCACAGTTTGAGGCATTTGGACTTGGTGCAGTGGCATGGTTTATGAGACCTCGAAGCACGAGAGGTTCTGACAGTCCTACAGTGATGGAAAGAGGCAGATGTAAGCATATAAAGCATATACCAAGCATATAAAAAACATAAAAAAATATAAAAAATATAACCCAAAAGATAATACAACTAATATTAAAACAATAGTTTTCACTATATCAGGGCAAATTTGTTCAAAGTAGTTGATGGTACTACAGTCATGGCTTTATGTTCTCATTTTGTCCAGCAGAGGGAAGTATACTCCTGTAAATGAATAAATTTCTAATCTGTCTTCACTATATCTTTCTATCCAATGTTAATTCTCCTTTCTCTATACTGTACAGTATTATTGTTGTTTGCTAAATATGCCTAAGTTCTTCTGTTGGTAAGGAGTCCTTATTTTGAGGCGAGGAGTTCTGACTTACTGCGATACAGAAGCTTGACAGCGTCTATTGGCTGATGGTTGACTAGAATCTGAGGGACATGCTACCTGATGACACACAATTTCCATTCACTATACTTGTAAAATATCTTGAATCATACAATTTGATCTACCTGATTGTAATCGCTCAAAACGAGGAAATCTGTGAAGGAAAAACAACAGTTAATTTAAAGACAAATGCTGGGTTATATCGAGACCACATTACTGACCGCTGCAGTTATTGCTTGCATTTTGTCCAGCATACAGCAATTCAAGATCAGGATCAGCACCACAGCCAAGGGGGGGAGAAGTAACCACTACCAACACAAAAGTTTTATTCACCAGGTTATGACAAATGACCACAAAATCCTTCCTCATGTCTAACCTTCCTCCTGACAGAAGCTATTGATTCCGTGCATTGGAGCATTTTCCAGTGCAACAAATACTGGTCCTGGCTCAGAGTTCATGAATAAAATTTGTCCATTTTGATTTCCACTGTACAACATCTGTGGACAAATAAAATTCAATTCTGGATCAAAACACGATTAATTAATGTGACATATGCTCTATAGCTACAGGATATGTGAGCTTTTTGCTGTCAAGAGAGCCTTCTTCCAAGTGCGGATGCTCCATTGTAAAAGCCACACAAATATTGGCCTCTGAAGGGTGCACTTCCCCCTAAAAATACACAATTGCTCACACAGTCACTGGACCCAATATATTTTAACCGGGGAGGTCCCAGTGAGATCCACCCATTACTGTGAAGAATGTGGCAAACTTACTGGCATTATGCTACACAGAATGGGCTCGGAAGTAAACCAGGAAGCCGTGCCTGACTGTCCGCTGTCCTCAGCACCAGTGATAGAACTGCAATTAGACAAGACTGCTTATGTTTGTTGTTTATCCTCTGTTGTTGCTATTCGGTGCATAAAGATCACTATCATTTATTAGGAAACAAGGGCACTAGGCGTGTAATAAGACAGCCCTATGCCCCATCACCCCATCACCTCATGTCTGCAGAGGCGACTTTACCTGTTGTGAAGAGGAAACTGCTGAGACTGTGGATACATGAGGTAGTCTGGGTGGGGCATCTGATCCTGGGGAGGCTGAGATGGACACTGATGCCTGTAGTAGATCGG
>JACM01008282.1:0-15729 GCA_000787095.1 Periophthalmodon schlosseri
TAAACTTGCCTTGCCTTGCCTTTGCAAGATGTGTTTTGGATGCTGCCCCTCCTCAGTGCAGTCTTGGATGCCTTTTCGTTTCTTGCAGATGTGAGGAAGTGAGGGAAGGCCCATAGCAGCTCCTTAGGGTGCTTTCTTCCTGTTTCTAATATACAGAAAAGCACCTGTTAACCAATGTAAACAACATGCAGGGAAGGAATGTGTAATGTCTGAAGTACATTTATGATGTAAAAAGATGTAAAAGTGTGATTTAAATAGGGAAGACAGTATTGCAATACTTGTATTTAATTTGATGACTTTAATAGGACAGTATTTTGAGAGTAAATATTTGCTTTGTGTGTCCAAACCTTCACGTGCACAATCCCAGTTTTATACAGGAAAGGTGTGTGAAGTGTTTTGCCAAATGACATTTTGACTGTGTGCAAGTCTGGTATCAGAAATTGGACTATCAACCTTCTTGTTCATTTGAGAGCGCCTCTATAGGATTGTAAAAAAAAACGTATTCCCAGATACTTATCGATACTAACACTAGTATCAAAACTAGATCATTTGAACTGAAAAAAATCACACATTCCTGGATAGTTTTAGAATGGTCTTATATCATAACTAGTATAATAAGACCACATAGTAATATTAAACAAACCACTTTTATTTTGTGTTGAAAATGCAAAATAAAAGATTGGTTTTATCATTGTCGAAGCTTTTCTTTAGAATCAAAAACAAGTTTGAAATTTTAGACTCTACTAGCCTATGTCACTCAACTCTTGAATGACTTGCGGTAATGATAACACTGTTTATAGGTACCACAGCACTACAAATATCTTAACTGTTCTACTTTGTGTCATATAGCAACATTAGACAAGTCCCTTATCCAGATGCTATGCAAATCTATTTTATTACCCATCAGCAAAGTCAGTGGAGCTATCTTCTCATGGCCTTGTGTTATGACTGGTGTGTGCTCTAGCTCTGCACCTGCTTGTGCTTTGACATCTGAGTTTGAGCAGTGTTTTGGGAGCTGTCCAGGCACTTTGTTATGTACTGTGCTATAGTCCTCTGTTTGAATGTGGATTTCCTGTTGTGAAGAATGCTAGACACGACAAGGGAGAGCATGGTAACACAAAAGGCTGTCTGTAGGATTATTGTGTGGTGTAAGTGTAGTTTAAGTTGCACTGACAATATATTATGGAGCTCTTTAGCATCATTACTAACCGGACATCGATTTTGTTTGGACAGTTAGGAAATCTCTGCTTGGGAACTCACACTTGAAAGTAGGGTTGCAATCAATTTTAGTTAGATTAATGTCAATGGTGAGCTTACAACATTTACTCTAAAAATCCATTGATAAGCTGACTTGTGTCTCCAGGTGTTTTTGATGTTAAGACCAAACCAAAAATCAGGTCTAAAGTTAAAGTTAGTTTCAGTGGTTCTCAGCCTGGAGGTCACAAAATTTATTTCTGGGGTCCCCAGAGGATGTTTATCATTTTGCAGGTAGCCTATATTCTGAGTTTGGGAGTCGCGAATGGCAATGGCTGTTATTATGGAGGTCAAAACTCAAAAAGGTTGAGGACCATTGATGCCCAGTGACTGCTAAACAAAAACAAAGAATAGTGGCGAGTAGCAAATGTATTGACTTTGAATTTTGTCCAGCTGACACGTTTGTAGAGACCTAAAATTAAGCAAGTTTTATTTCCACAGAGACATTTTATAACTTACATAATTGTAGTCTTTGATAATTGCTAATTTTGTTACCATTTTATTTCTAATATTTTTGCTGCCTGCTTGTCTGGCCATCTAAGGACTAAGGAAGGTTGTGTCCCTCAGGCATTCAGTGTGGGGCCATTTTTGTTTTTCCTGGTGGAATGCAAAGTCACTAGAAGGCTCAGAATTTGCATGATGTTGTAATACTTTTGTTGAGGCAGCGAGTTTGTGTGATCTGATTGTGGTTAGGACTGGGCGATACAACAAAAAAATTATATTGATTGCTAACTATTTGATTCAGTTTTGTCTTATTAAAAACAACTAAAATGCCTTTCAATATAAATTTCCTGAACAGAGACCGAAAATGCAAGATAGACTTTTAGCCTCACATTTCTTCTTCCTAAACCATATGTTTTTACTAACAGGATTGGCTACAGACATCTCCATTAAAAACACCCAAGTTGATCACTGAGAATTTGAAATGACTGACTCACGATTAAACTTTTATTAATTTCACAGCCCTAATTGTGCTTCTTAGGATTGTTTGATCTGAAAATGTTAACAATTATTATAATGTTAACCAACTCTAATCTGTGCTATTCCTTTGTGTTACAGATGACAGAGGGGCGGCGATGTCAAGTTCACCTTTTGGACGACCGAAAGCTAGAGCTACTTGTACAGGTAAGACATGGACCACCTATATATTTCTACATTCTTCTACGTTTCATTTCAAAGAAGAGGAGAGAGGGATAGACGATGGCATGGAGAAGGAGATGGACAGGCTGAGAAAGCTGATCGTTCTGCGTTTGTCGAGGTAGAGGGTTGGAGCTGTACTGGCGGGAAGAAGGAGGACAGATACAGAGAATTTATATGCAGTGCCTGACAGGTGATTGGTTGAGAGGTCAAGGTATCTGGCCGTGATTGGCCGCTGACAACAGCGGTCTTCCTGGTTGAACTTATGGCTCAATTCCATTCACATCATGATCTTGTGGCTGCCTTAAGAGTACATTACTGCTGACCCAATGAAGCATGTGCAGGAGCAGTGACCATATCCTCCTCCTCCCCCTCTCCTCCATCTCCTCACACTGTGGTAAATAGCCTGACTGCACTGACCCTGCTCGGTTCACTCTACATCCAAATACAGTGTAGAGTCCATATCCCCTGGTGCAATTAAAACCAGTATATCTTTATCAGATATAAATGCTAATGATTTTCTGACTGGAGGCACTGCTCTGTCTGAAGCTCTGTTACTTAAATTAGACTTTAATCTGAGCTTTATTTTAACACAATCAGATCACAAAGATCTGACTAAGCTGGAACTACAACAGCGGAGCTGATTTGTGTTGTTAAACAAGTCCCTCTCAAATAGCATTAGCCATAAGTTAGCTAGCATTAGCCAACAGTTTTTTTCAGTTAGTCCCTCTCACCTTTTTGTTGAAATTGGACCATTAACACTCGTATTGATCACAGACTCCTGAAAATGTGTTTTTTAAATCTATTTAATATTTTATTTGTTCTTGAGTTTTCAGACAATTTAAAAATGTATTAGGCCGTGTTTGCTAATGAGAGCATTGGGTCACCATGATAACTGCTGAACATTCCTCCACAGACATATATGCAGTACTTCCCAGCGTGATGTCACTGCAAAGTATCAATTTGTTTACAAACTTATAAAGGGTCTACATGTCTCACGGTATTGATATTGCGCATGATAACCTAGAAGATATACAGTATACATTATCATGGTCTACTGTATGTCTGTGTAGCTCCATATTTAACAAAACATTGCATTTAGGCATATGGACTGCCAACTAAATCATAGGCCAAATAACATGTCACCAAAGTAATTCCCCCAAATGACAGGGGCCAAATGGAGACGTGTGCTCGGAGCATGCTGTCTGCTGACTCCTGATTTCATTACCCTGTTACAACTCATCCTGTCAAACACAGACTTTTCCATTTCAAAACTTTCTGACCTTCCACTACTCTTTTCTGTAATATATATTTACACACTGAAAAAGTTGTAGGTTTTATTCCGTTGGGTAAGGTTGGATAACATGGCAAATGGTTTTAACATAATACATACAAGGGTTGTCAAAAGTATCGAAAATCAGATACTAATCAATACTAAAACTAATATCAAAACTCATTTGAGCAGGTATTGATACTAAAAGGTCACATTCACAGGACAGAAATGAACCTTTCCTGAATAGTTTTAAAATGATCTTGAGCTGTATCAGAACAAGTATAAGACCACGTAGACTAGTACACGCCCATGGACCACTATGGAACCTACCTGGACGACTGAGGGATTACACAGATAGAAGACCACAAGGTAATATAAAAAAAAGTTATATGATTTAATGTTGAAAATCACATTCTATTGTCTAAATAAAGAGTTTTTTATTATCAATGTTGTATTGGAAACAGTCTTGAGTATCGAGTCTATTCCTTCGTATTGAGTTTGAAATTTTGTAATTGTGACAACACTAGGATGCTGTTATAATTATTGAATGTTAACATATCCTTGTCTTACCCTTGTTTTACTCTAAGAGAGAATTAATGGATGGATGCTGGGCCATATAACGTTGCATAAATAGAACATAAGCAAATGTTTATGGCTGCTATAACAGTAAAAATCAAATGAGTCGTCTCCTGTTTATTAATGCAGTCCTTTAGGCAGGTATATCAAGATGTATTATGTTATTATAGCCATTAGACAACTATATTATCAAATGGGCTATACTTTGCTAGACAGTCTTTGAGAAACAAAAAACAAAACAATAAACTAGGGTTGTCAAAAGTATCGAAAATCAGATACTAATCAATACTAAAACTAATATCAAAACTCATTTGAGCAGGTATTGATACTAAAAGGTTCACATTCACGGACAGAAATGAACCTTTCCTGAATAGTTTTAAAATGATCTTGAGCTGTATCAGAACAAGTATAAGACCACGTAGACTAGTACACGCCCATGGACCACTATGGAACCTACCTGGACGACTGAGGGATTACACAGATAGAAGACCACAAGGTAATATAAAAAAAAGTTATATGATTTAATGTTGAAAATCACATTCTATTGTCTAAATAAAGAGTTTTTTATTATCAATGTTGTATTGGAAACAGTCTTGAGTATCGAGTCTATTCCTTCGTATTGAGTTTGAAATTTTGTAATTGTGACAACACTAGGATGCTGTTATAATTATTGAATGTTAACATATCCTTGTCTTACCCTTGTTTTACTCTAAGAGAGAATTAATGGATGGATGCTGGGCCATATAACGTTGCATAAATAGAACATAAGCAAATGTTTATGGCTGCTATAACAGTAAAAATCAAATGAGTCGTCTCCTGTTTATTAATGCAGTCCTTTAGGCAGGTATATCAAGATGTATTATGTTATTATAGCCATTAGACAACTATATTATCAAATGGGCTATACTTTGCTAG
Source organism: Periophthalmodon schlosseri (assembly GCA_000787095.1). Classification (NCBI taxonomy): domain Eukaryota; kingdom Metazoa; phylum Chordata; class Actinopteri; order Gobiiformes; family Gobiidae; genus Periophthalmodon; species Periophthalmodon schlosseri. The sequence goes on from JACM01008282.1 coordinate 5,156, forward strand.
ACAGTCTTTGAGAAACAAAAAACAAAACAATAAACTAGGGTTGTCAAAAGTATCGAAAATCAGATACTAATCAATATTAAAACTAGTATAAAAACTATATTGATTTGAGCAAGTGTCGGTACAAAAAAAATTCATATTCACAGGACAGAAATGAACCTTTCCTGAATAATTTTAGAATGATCTTGAGCTGTATCAGAACAAGTATAAGACATATAGACCAGTATACGCCCATGGACCACTATGGAACCTACCTGGACGACTGAGGGATTACACAGATAGAAGACCACATGGTAATATAAAAGAGAGTATACTATGATCTAATGTTGAAAATCATATTCTATTATCTAAAGAGTGTTTTGACACTCAGTACCAATTACAAAGTCAATTTCTTAGTATAGAAATAAAGTTTGAAATTTTAGTATCGAGACAACTCTAGTACAAATATGGGTCACTGTCTGGCCTGTTTTGAAATTTTTGTATCGTGGCAACACTATTAGATATAGCAGACAACAAAAATTACTATGTTGCTGTGTTTTTCAATTTTATTTTAATACTTAATTGTCTTTATTAGCCCTGGGCAATTTAATTGATTTGAATCATAATAATACATTTCCGCAATTATGAAAACTGGATAATTGGCACACAGCAATTAGTGCGCCATTTTGTATGTTGGAGCACAGCTAGAATCAGGAAGCTTTTGTAGTGTGTGACAACCTTTTGTTTGGATCATACCTCACAGTTCACAAGAATAGTCTCTAACAGCTCTCATGCTTATAAAGGTCTGTGATATTGACATTAAAAAAAAGATGTTTTATTGAAATAATTTTGAAATCCATCAGAAATGTGCTAAAATATGGCTTGGTTGGCTTGGTTGGTTCGAAATGTATGTACAAAAAGAATGCATGTAAAGTAGAGCTGCAAGATTAATCACAATCAAATCAAAATCGCAATTTGAATAGACGCAATTTCCAAATCACAAAGACTGCGATTTTTGAACTTCCATAATTTCTTCCACAAACAACAAAATATCCTGTCTTATTCTGCATAAAAACTGCTAATCCTGTAGTTTAGATCTGTACAAACATGTCTGTACAAAAATGTGATTCCTGTATTAATTTGTCAGTTCGTAATTCAGTCTTTTTGTCAATTCTTCTAGAGGCGTTTACAATGTGAACTTTGAACAGAATCCCATTATTAAAACATAAATCTCAAACCTAATCGCAGTTGCAAGGCTTGTCAGAATAATGGCATTACACTGCAAGTTTCGAATGCTTTTGGACATCATGGTTCCACATCATTAAAACAATTGTAATATTTCCTTGTAGGCGACATATTGCATAATTTAGCTTGAGATATACAAAATGCTTTGTTCAGTTTCAATTTTGAATCATACCGTATGCTTTCACATCTATTTAGCATCAGCTCAGCGCATTCTAGCAAAGACTGATTTACTTATTTATATAAAGGCGCTTGTACCTGTCTTAAAAACATGACAAACAGGACTGGTTCATTATAAACAGTTTGCAGTGGTCTAAAGTTATTTTTCTTCCCTTATGCATTCTGAGCATCTTAATTATTCACGGAGATGAGTTTATAAGCACTTTTCACAACTCTATTCCCTCTTTTCACAGCAGAGTTTTGCAGTCACGGTAAAGCTAACAACAACTAACATGCTAACTACACACTTCCTGATTCTCGGACTATAAAACACGTATAATCTACAACCTATAATTAGATGCAGACAGTACACAGGTGACTTATTTTGACCTCAAGAACTGCTTATACAATGTATCTGTATTGACCAGTTTTGCTCAGATACATGGGAAAAACCGGGTGTTTTGCCGTTCAGCCCTTTCCTCCTCCACTTCCTCTAGGTTTGGTTTATGAAGCATGACATTCCTTACCATAACACCACAGGCCTATAAAGATGGCTGCTAACCACAAACTACTCTTCAAGGACAAAACACACGCTAATCACAAAAAAATAAACTCCATAATATAGTATATACCACATTTCCGAACCTTCTTTTGCACATATATGTAAGAAGACAGATAGTAGAGAGGTTGCCAGGTCTGCTAAATGAGCTGTAAAGGAGACCTGGTTTACTTAAGCACTTGCACCTCCCTATAATTCTCACACTGTCAATTATGGGTGCTGCTGAAGAGGCACGATGTAATAGTCGACTAGGGTAATGCTGTCTAAGCTGGTTGAGATCTGACATAAATAATAGGCTGATTCGAAAAAAAAAATGTAATGGTCGCAGTCAGCAAATCAAAATGGAAATGACATTCTATTGTCTAAAGAAAGTTGTTTTTTATTATCATCGTGGTATCAGAATCGGTATTGAGTATCGAGTATTCCTTTGTATCAAAATCGAGTTTGAAATTTTAGTATCGTGACAACACTACTTCTGTCTAAAAGCCGCTAACGGTGTCGTTTAAAAATCCACAAACATGATCTGAAATGCATGGGATTCCTGTATTCATTTAGCACGTTTGTCAGCTTTCTCCTGAACTTAAAATAAGCACTTTGAATGAACCTGATATAAAAAATAAGTTGACACATCACTGTTCTCCAACCCAGAAGTTTGTAACCTTTTATTTTATGTTAACAATTTAGCGCTACAAATGCTAAAGATTGTATGCTAGTCACAGGATTTATGCTAAGCTGATCAAACAGTTGTGGTTTTAGGCTAATGGAATCACCCACACAATTTACATAATTACCTTGTAGGGCTGCACAATTGTAGAAAAACATCAAATCTGCATTTTTTTGATAAACTAATACAACTAATACAAGAATCTCATGTGTGAATCTATTTTTCTTTTTCAATAAAAAGATCAGATATTTTTTTTTTACAGTTGACGTTCTATTACCTAAATAACTGCAGTCTTTGTGATTCGATATCTGCATCTCAAAGTGTGATTTCGATTAAATTGCAGTATATTGTGTAGCCCTATTCCCTTGCTTATTTATGCCAATGTGCTAATGCTATGCTAATGTTCTAGTTTCTGATCAGTTATTAGTTATACTCCAACTGCAACTGCACGATATTGGAATTTTTTTGCTATATGCGATATGTTTTTTTTGTTATAATAAAACAAAAACATGATGCTAGTGAAACTGTCAAAATAAAAACATAGTAGAGACAAAACCAGGATTAAATAAGGCTACATTTTGGTTTTATAAGGAAAATCATTAACAGTTTTAACATATTCTTTATTTTTCAGTGCGTTTTTGTCAGATGGAAAACCTTGGTGTTACTGCGATATATTGAGTATGCAGCGATATCGATTATTGCGTCAGTCAATGTCGCAATATCGATACTTTTGCGATATATTGCACGGCCCTATTATAAACCTATACATATTCCATACTTTTGACTAACTTTGCAACCATCACAATTGTATAATATGGTATACTTTTACTATTGATTGTATTTTTTGTTCAAACGTGACTTGTTGAAAATCCCCCTCTTCTCTCTCGCTCTTGTCTTCTTAACTACAGCCTCCTCTGAGTTCATTATACCCTGTGCATGTGTATTGTCGACTGGTCTGTCTGTTGCTGTGATAATAAAGGACCACTGCTGTTTGTGTCTCAGCTCAGCCAAAACATGCATTAGGCCTGATACCATAACGACAGGCTGCAGAGGGGGCTAAATGTGTAGCTTTAAGAGAGGCTTCAAACAGCTGCCCGGAGGATCCTGTAGTTACGCAGGGACACAACAGTAGTTATGATGGATGCTTGGGTCATTTTAGGAGTAGATATTATGTATGCATTTTTGCAAGACCCTCCTTTCAAAACTAGGTCTTTCAAAAGTACCCAATATTAGATAATGTATGACCATGGATGGGGGCAGCGGGTGCCATCAGACACTGGTATCAGTCATGAAGTCTAGTTGAAACTGCATGGTCATGTTGCGCAGAAATGAGATGTCAGGCAGTGTCTGTATTGTCATATCCCTAACGTGCTCCGGGGCTGGGTGAGTGTGCATGTTTAAGACGATCCAATTCCAACTAAGTACCAGGCCAGTACTGCTGATATGGCCCCCCCAGATTATGTGTCACTGTATTGTTACTGTTGAGACTTAGATTAAGCTGCTCAGAATACACTGCCATTCTGAAAGTTTGCATTTGTTTTGTTTCAAGCATGCATTTACCAGATTGTTCTGATCATTTCAGCACTATATGGAGTATATGGACAGGCCTCATGTAAAAGCTCTGAACCTCCAGAATTCACTCACTGAGCTGCAGAGGCTGCACTAGCACTGAATAATGATTGGCTGCAGGTGCTGGGAAGTTTAGGTAGTTTAAACCAACTGAATTTTCAGCATTGAAACTGGCAACCCCAATGAGAGACTCATGCAAGGCTCGTTCTGCTCTCTAACCACCTCCCCAACTCACTTATACTATTTTATGCCACACATGTTGGGTTTACATGTCGTAACTTTAAGTCATGTAGCTGATCGAAAAATAAAGGATTTACATCATAGGGACCTGATTTCTGTCCCCATAAGGTATGCAGCTCCCCATGTTGTGAGTGTATAGATAGTGTGATAAATGTCCGCCCACTTTCACTGTTCTACACCTAAACACACACGCGCACACACACTAGTTGTACATGAGTGGTAAAACACTGACTAGTGCTGATGCATGATACACACATATATTATACATACAGCACTTTAACCTACATGTTCTGCAGAGCATCTCCTCTCTCTCTCTCTTTCTCTCTCCCTTTCTCCCTCTCTCCCTCGCTCCCTTTCTCTCTCTCCCTCTCTCCCTTGCTCCCTCTCTACCTCTCTCTCTCTCTCTCCCTCTCCTCCTGTGTCTCAGATCTAGGTCAGTGGAGATGTGATTGCACGTGAGCCGGCAGTGCATCCACATGACATCACCGGGTTCCTCTCTTTAAATAGCCCGGAGTAGCTTTAGCTGTGGCTGTGATGAAGTCCGAGTGTAGTGAGGAGATAGTGGTGTGACCTCAGGGGAGAGAGGAGTGTGTGTGTGTGTGTGAAGGTGCAGTGTGTGTTTAGTATGTCATTATGTTGATCTTATATCATCCATTATGCAACATCAAGTGTGTTCATGATTTAAACTTTCATTACCTCAAAACATCTGTATTTACAAATACAGTGGAATACTTCCTGTATTACCACATGACATCACAAGGTGGAACAGAGTGTTTTCTGTCTGAGAGAAGAACTCAGCCTAAATATGCAGGGTTTGTGTGTTAAGCCTGTGATCAGATCAATAAAATAGCGTAATATGGGCCTTTTAAGCCCAAAAATATGTTCCAGCTATCATATACTGAATGATAAGTTGATACTCAGTGTAGATCAAAGATGGTGATGTGTCGTATATCAGCTGTTGTTACTTCCTGTGGGCGCGGTCAGCCTGACAAACCTGGCAAGTCGTTCAGACTGGCCACACCTCCTGTTGCCTGGTGGTCCATGGAGAAGGGTGTGCCAGGTGTGTGAAAGAAGGAGCGCTTCATCATCAGAGTTGATGTGATCACTGGTATGAATGTGGTGTGTAGGGAGGTAACTGACTAAAGAAATTCTTGGTCGACTAAAGAGATGTCCTACCGATCGATTAGTGGCAAAAGCTCTCAAATCTATTGTGGATCTCTATGTATCTAACCCAAAATGCACTCACAAGTAGGGATACACCGATACCACTTTTTCCAAAAGTGAGAGTGCGAGTACTTCATTTTGAGTACTTGCCAATACTGAGTACTGATACCAGATATTATTTTTACAGGGGTTCTATTACAGTGGTAAATCTAATTAATTATTTCATTATTTATTTTCCAATATCATTAATATCCAATTCATTATTTTGTTATAGTATTTTTTACTACCTATTTAGGCTACTTATTTGAGGGGCTGTTTTCAGTTTCTACTAAAATTGCTGTAGTTTGGTATAATTCTAATATAATTATAAAATATAAAAATAAAATAAAATATAGAAGAGAAGTACCTTTAATATTTATTTCATCGTCCTTGCCAACTGTGAGCTCCGGGCTAACTGCTTTAGCATAATAGTAAATGTTCTCTTACTACCACAGCCACACTTTGACCAATATGGACATGTTATACTCATGCTTTATTTAAAAGCACTTGAACCCGCTCTATTCAGTCGCTAAATGTGTTTGTCAGTTACAAGTCCCAGTGCATGTACAAGCAAAGATTTGCCAGCACCACTTAGCCACATTAGCCTGCTACTATGTAAACACAAGCGCTGCACTGATATCCTTTGTGAATTATAAAAAACCTTTAAGAGTCCTACGTAATTCCATAGTTCATGTGACAGTCACATATGATTAAAGCTGAGCTGAATGTACAACAGTTAATGTTCTTCTTTATGGTCACCTCTGCTCAGAGCGCACTGCTCAGTGGAGAGGCAGCACTGAGCGTCAAATTAAGGCGCCGCCACTTACGATAGTATTGGTTCTTGGTATCGACAGCCCATTGATGAGTACGAGTACTGGCACCTGGTATTGGGCCGATACCCGATACTGGTATTGGTGCATCACTACTCACAAGACTACACCTGCGTGGGAGTTCATGCAAAAACAATTATTTATGCTGAAAAAAGTACTAGGTTTGATATGTCTTTATATTTATATAAAGACATATCAAACTTGTGAGTTTAATCTGCGTGTAAATACCACCTACGTATAAATACCACCTAACTCACTGCCTGACTAACTTCTCCTTTCTGCTGTTGTCTCATATAAATCCGTATAATCTAAATAAAGGGATTAGTCGACTAATACAAAATTTGGTCAACAAGGACACCATCGACCTGTTAATCAACTAAGCGACTATAGCCCTAGTGGTGAGTGTGTGTGTGTGAGTATTGGTGGTGATCGAAGAAGTAGATTGGCAGCCTCACTTCCATCAGTCTGTCCCAGGGCAGCTGTCCCAGGGCTACAGATGTAGATTACCACCACCGATTTTGGATTATGTCTACAGTGTAATGCTTTGAGTGTAAGGCATTATTATTATTAAATGTCATGAACACTGTCACTGATGGAACCAACTCTGCCCCGCTTTTACTCACTCACACAAAACATTACTCAGGTTGGTGAGCCAAAGCAGAACCACTGCCTCCTGGTTATCAGATAATCAAAGACAGACAAATGTCCCTAATAAATCATATTGTCCCAGTCCCAACACTTGCACTTGCTGAGGCATTAAAAACAGGACTAAAAGTGTATGAACAATGAGGTCCTCAACATCATGCATTTCTCATCATCTGTTTTCACATCCACAGATCTAGTGTGTAGTGCAGTGTCCCTTTAAGTGGCAGGCTGCCCTGTTGTTGTGTCCGCCCAGAGTCACATGAGGCTGTGGCAGAGGCACACCCAGCGCAGGGCAGACCTCAGGGTGGAGCCCAAACCAGCTCCATATGTCAGAGGAGCAGAGCGGCAAGCAGCCCCTCCTCTGCTGGGCCCGGACAGTACACAGGCTCTGGAAATTCTTATCTACACAGCATATTTATTTGTAAAAGGGTTGTCAAGTATCAAAAATCATATACTAATCAATACTAAAACTAGTGTCAAAACTAGATACTCATTTGAGCAAGTATCAGTACTAAAAAGTCACATTCACATGACAGAAATGAACCTTTCCTGAATAGCTTTAGCATGATCTTGAGCTGTACAAGTATAAGACACATAGACTAGTACACGCCCATGGACCACTATGGAACCTACCTGGACGACTGAGGGATTACACAGATATAAGGCCACATGGCAATATGAAAGAAAGTACTGTGATTTAATGTTGAAAATCACATTTATTCTAGTCTAAATAAAGAGTGTTTTTATTATTACAGTGGTATTGGAATCAGTATTGCATTTATTCTGTCTAAATAAAGAGTGTTTTTATTATTACAGTGGTATTGGAATCAGTATTGAGTATTGAGTACTGAAATCAAGTTTGAAATTTTAGTATTGTGATGACACTAGTTAGGACTGCACAACATAATGCAATTGAAAGAAATTGCAATTCGAGTTGGCTGCAATTATTTAGACAATAGAATGCCCTCTGTAAAGAACAAAAGATCCTGTTGTTTTGGTTTAGATGCTTTATCAGTGCTAGTATCAGTTCATATTTCAGTATTCTCTCAATTGCTAATGCTCCTGGAGTTGTTTACAATATACACTCTGAACAGAATCCTACTTTTTAAACATAAAACGAAATACAGAAAAAATGTATTATTATTATTATTTTTTTACAAATTGTAAATCCCTAGTTCTGGATCTAGACTTGGCTTGAGCCCAGTTTAGTTCTTTTTCCATTTTTTCCATATAATTAGTATCTGATTTTTTATACTTTACCCTAGTCCTAATTCACCCTAAGTTCACATGTAACTAATCACAATCAAAATCAACAACATTTGACCTATTGACCCATTATTATACTCATATCTGTTTTGCTGGATGTTCTGCCTGTTCTTTATTGCATTGGTTCAGCCCAGAGCCATGACACTGCAGTCAAGGTGTGGGTCAGAGAGGCTGCGGGAGGAGGGAGGAGGAGGAGGCGGCTGGGGAGAGGGAAAGCCGCACCTGCACCGTCAGCAACTTCCACTCTCTCTCAATCCACCTCTCCCTATCCTGTTTTCCCTATAGCGCCGAGGCTGAATGCTTAGTCACCGCATTCAAATCGATACCAGGCTAACACATTATCATAGCGCCTGATGTTACAATGTGTCTCAAGTGTGAAAGAGTGATAAAAACTTCACTTCTTTTTATTCTCTCTCTCTTCCAGCCCAAGCTCATGGCCAAGGACTTGCTGGACCTGGTGGCATCGCATTTCAACCTCAAAGAGAAGGAGTACTTTGGCATCGCATATGTAGATGAGACGTAAGTTAGCAAAACACAGCGCTTCAGATGACATCGCAACATTCTATAGGCCAATACTATTTAATACAGATGGGACACAGCTAAAATGAATATTGAGATTATTACATCAGCACATTCTACAATCTGACTTGGCTTAACAATAAAATAATAATACATGAGATTGTAACAGTTAACAGTCACCCAGACTACCCAGCTACAGGAAGAAGCTCCCCTAGACACTGGAAGAACATGCAAACTCAACACAGAAAGGTCTCATCCATCCTAGGGAATTGAACCGAGAACCATCTTGTAAGGCAAGACTGCTAGTTACACATCTACCTGAGCCTGTTGTGCTTCTAATGGACAGAAAAGGAGTAAAAGAAGTGGCTACTGCATGTAGCCATTTTTCAACAAAAGAAAAAAAACTAAACTGGGAGGAGTTCATTTTGTTGCCAGAGAATACAGCATTTCACAGCTATAAAGTTTTTACTAGGGGAATGATTTTAGATGTATATATTTACTAATAATAAGGTAGCAGGGTTGTCAAACATATACATATTGATACTGAAAGAAATTTTTAAAACATTGATACTAAAATAATTGCATAATAAGAACAAAACTCCTAAATGGTTTTGCAATCAGAATCTTGCTCTTCACCAGATATAGACACACAACCCATACACATATATCTTCACCATATACAAAAAAAGTTTTTTTTTGTTTTTTTTTCATCATCGTCAATGTCGTCATGTCAATATCGGCATTAAGTACTGAGTCTTTTCCTTAGTTTGAGAACTAAATATCGTGACAACACTAATACTGTTCCTTTAACAATAAGCCCACTAGTCTAGAGTCGTGTGCACCACAGGGCCGTTTTGATGCTAAGCTAACGCGACAGAGGCAGAAATAGACCAGTGCAGTTCAGGCAGTTCACTGCTGCTCTGACCATGGCTCCATTCTCTCTCAGGACAAGGCTGGTCAGCACAATACACTGTTTCACTCTATAATGTTATGTTGTATTGGCTAAACAATGTCAGTCCCAAATCACCTTAAAGAACTGCGCAAAGGCAGAGGACAAAATATGAATGGTCCAAAACTGTGCCTATTCTAGAGTTTCAAGCTCTGGCAGTGGTACTACAAAGAAATAGTTTGTCTAAAACTCATAACACAAATGATGACCATGTTATATCACTGTTATACTTTAACTGCTATAGTGAAAGGAATTGTATGTAGCCTGTGCTCTTACAGTTTTCACAATCATGATCACCACTGAATCTGGGTTATCAGAGCCTTCACCTGCAGATAGAGGACACACACACAAGTCTTTCTCATTCTCAGTACATGGACAGGCCATGCATCATGTGAAAGCTCAGAACCTCCAGAATTCACAGCTGCAGAGGCTGCACTAGCACTGATGATTGGTTGCAGGTGCTGGAGTTTAGGTAGTGATGATTCAGGCCAGAGAGAGTCCTTTTAGGCTTAAACCAACTGGATTTTTGCATTGAAACTGGCAACCCAAATGAGAGACTCATGTGAGGCTCATTCTGCTTTCTGATTGGATAATCATTTTTAGAACCAAAGCACCAAATTATAGAATAAATCAGCATTACAATTGTTATCAGTAAAAGCTATATTTGATTTGAAAATGTTTACCTTGTATGTTGGGACTCAAGTTTATGGTTTTAAAAATCTAAATCTATAAAATAATAATAATAATAATAAT
>KN476134.1:0-11440 GCA_000787095.1 Periophthalmodon schlosseri
GGTAATGACCGAAAGGACAAGATTGCACATACAAGCTGATACAAGGGGCCGAAATGGGTTTCCTCCACAGGGTCGCTGGGCGCACCCTTAGGGACAGGGTGAGGAGCTCGGTCACACGGGAGGAGCTCGGAGTAGAGCTGCTACTTCTTCACGTCGAGAGGAGCCAGCTGAGGTGGCTCGGGCATCTGTTTCGGATGCCCCCTGGACGCCTCCCTAGGGAGGTGATCCGGGCATGTCCCACTGGGAGGAGGCCCCGGGGAAGACCCAGAACAGGCTGGAGGGACTATGTCTCTCGGCTGGGCTGGGGACACCTTGGGGTCCCACCGGAGGAGCTGGAGGACGTGTCTTGTCTCTTGACTGGCCTGGGAACGCCTTGGGGTTCCACCAGAGGAGCTGGAGGACGTGTCTGGGGTGAGGGAAGTCTGGGAGTTCCTGCTTAGACTGCTGCCCCCGCGACCCGGCCCCGGATAAGCAGAAGAAAATGGATGGATGGATATTAAGCTTTTAAAATCTATAGCAAGACCCACAAATTGAAGTAAAGGTCACAACTAAACTTTTCATTTTTGTAAACTAATAACACCATGTAATTATCTGGGGTATAAAGAAATTTGTCACGTTTGTAAATGGTAAATGGTAAATGGTCGCATATATATAGAGAACTTTTCCACCTTCAAGGAACTCAAAGTGCTTTACATCAAGGAACCATTCACCCATTCACACACACTCATATACCAGCGTATGCAGATACTTGAGGTAGGGTGGGTTAAGTGTCTTGCTCAAGTACACAACGACAGCATTTATCTGTGGGAACTGGAACTGCACCACCAACGAGACCGCTCAACCAATGATGTTTAATGTCGAAAGCGGGAACAGTGGACAAACACTCTTTGGATCAATGGACAAACACAGAGAATGGGGCAGTATCCAAAAAAATATCGGCATCGGATATTCATATCGACCAGTATCGGTACCGGAACCAATATCGTGCCTATTCCTAGTTAAGAGGACACTAGTTATACGGCAAAGATGGAGAATCAAGGCTACACAGAATAGATGTGTGTGACTTTTCCTCACATCTTTTTTTATTTTATTTTTTTTAAGTCTGCAGTGAAAACTTGGCCTCAGACGACCTGTTCACCGTTGAGGGATGTAACTAAAACAGTGTTGTCATTCAAAGAGACATTCACAAAGGAGACATGCGCCCTCCTTTCTCTGACTTCTCCCAAAACGCAGCATGCGAATACGGCGTCCAATGGGGAGGAGGCCCGGCTCTGAGCAGTCTGAAGGAAGTCCATATAAGGTCAGAGCGTTACGACTGACAACGCACTGACGGAACAGACTGTGAGGGGACAGAGGTTGAATGGCAGGGGATCTGTGTTGACTCTGAAAGCATAAAATAAACACAATTAAATGAGGGAGAAATATGTAAACAGGAAAAACAACAGACTGGAGATTTCATGGGGCGTAAATATAATTCTCAAGGCGACTGTGATTCAAGTGTGATTAAGGAGCTTAGAGGTAGATTAAAATGTTCTAATTATTTTTGATAGCAACGTTGCTTTGTTCTACATCATTACAGAAAGTACTTTACACAGTTCTGAAGGTGAAATATGTAACTTTTCTGATGGAGGGTCACTCACCTGCGAGACTCAATGGAGGTATTATTGCTACGCCAAGAATGTTCCAGATTATGGCATTAAACTTTACCTTTCTCTATCGTCATGTAGACAAGTTTTTCTAAGTTTTGTGAGGAATAAAAAAAAAAAAAAAACACCAGTAATTGAATAAATGCAAGATTAATGCCATACTGTGTAACATTCCCGGCACAGAAATTACATTCAGGGAGACAAGCAGGTGGAAGAAGTTACATGGTGTTTCTTTAAGTTGTTACGTTTGCATTTTTACTTTTGGTCTTAAGTTCTTCTTTCATGGTAAATTGCCCCAATCAGGAAACCAGTTGCAAGTTTTTTTCCCCTCATGTAATATTTTTATTTTATTTATTTATTTATTTATTATTTTTCATATTTGAGCAATGTGTATTTAAAGGGCCCATATTACGCTATTTTTGATCTATAATATAATGTTGTTTCCTCATCAGAGATATACCTGGAGTTTTGTTTCGTTTCATTCACATAAATACCACAAATTGAGCATATTTAGGCTGAGTTCTTCTCTCAAACAGAAAACACACTGTTCCACCTCGTGATGTCATGTGGTAATACAGGAAGTGCTCCACTGGGTATTCAAACTCCATACACCTTCACTAGAAACATCTGGATAAATTCAGCCCTGGAATTGTCAATATCTACTTAACAAAAGGTAAAAAAGTAGCTTGATAACTACCACTTCATGACATCACAAGGAGGAACAGAGCATTTTGAGCTTTGGAGATGTACAGACTAATAACGCAAGATTACTCAGACATGTGTGAATGAAACAAAACACAACTCCAAGTATGTTTTTGAGGAGGTAACAACACTGTAATGTGACTTAAAGCTTAAAAACTTAAAAAGACACAACTTACGGAGGTTAAGTGGGGACAGAAGACGGCCACAGTCCCAGAGCCATGTAAATATCAGCTGTGTAATGAAGACCCATCTGTCACAGCATCTGTCTGGACACGCTGCAGTAGTACAACACTGACCGTTCATTCAGGCAACAACACGCACTTCTTGGAATATTTTTTTTTTTTCCCCCAAGTATCTCTGAAACTACTAATGACCAACTGCCATAAATATAGAAATTATCAGTTGAACAGTGTTACCAAGAACTGCAGATGGGGTGAGCCAAGGTTACGAGTGTGTTACTTTTAAGAAAATCATAATTCATACAAAGAATAGGTTCACTAAAAGGAATGAGCTGCTTCTACAGACCAACTGTATAGAGCCATTCACACAAAATACATTCAAATGAAATTCGTCTTTTAGTCAGGTGACGTCAAGGAAGACTGAATTTGGACAGGCCGGACTTTCAAATGAACTAATATGTTCAGTACTGCACTACAAAGCAAATTGATTTTATTGCTAAAGTTCATGGACAGTTTAGACTTTTAGAAGCCCAAAAAAAATAACCATTGACCCACACAAAACAAGGCCAATGCTAAAGCTGCACTATGTAACTTTTCTTTAAATAAGGACAAATAGGGACCAACTTAACCTTCTATGGTATGGGAAAAGGGTTTTGTTATGTCTGTCCCTATAAACAGATATTAAAATCTATGAGGATTGGCATTCATGAATATTACATGTCGTTTTATAATTCACTCCATACTTGTTTATGGTAAGACACTATTGTAGCCACAGCTGTTCTGGGGCAGATTGATGGAAGCAAGGCTGCCGATCTCTGCGCCGGAGAGATGCAGATTGGGGCAGGCCTCTCCGACAATCGCCAATCTTCATCACACGCCACATTCATCCAAGGTGGGTAAAGTGTCTCGCACAGTAAGGACCCAGGGAGACAATAATGGGCTGGTGGACGCGTGTTTTAACCACGGAACCATGGCATTGTTTTATAAAAAGGTATCCTAAAGGTAGCTGATAGTTTAAAGCAGACCTATTATACAAAATTGACTTTTCAGAGCTTTTAACCATGTTATAGTTGTTTCCGTTCTCATTTACCCTCTCGAAGTTGTTTTTGGAGTGATTCGGAGTATTTTCAAGACGTCATACTGCTGATCAATCCCTGTTTTCATACGCCCACTTCTGTACTTGCCTCAATTAAATTTTCTTAATCACTGATACACGTAGGATTCGGCAGCGTCGCGTAGTCATTTTGGTACAAATGTAAAAAAAAATCCCCTACTCGCTAGTGTGATTTGTAACTGTATTGGGCACTGCAGTTTTCTAACGCGGAAGTGAGTGGACTTGTTTCTTTTATTAAATCCTTTTAGATGAATATTGCGATTTAAAATATGCAAACGATAACATAATAATTCACCGGTGTCATAGATTATAACTGTAGAGCGGACACAAGCACAATAGTTTTTTTTAAGTCAGTGCTTTTACTCAGCCTTTTTAACAAAGCTCTAGTCTACTGACCTTCAAGCTGCCCATAGAATGACTGTGGTTGAGATGATGACAGCATGAATATGTAGCACTGAAGTGGCGAGGGCCCCAACGTCAAATTCTGCTCAGGGCCCTCTGAAGGCTAGGGCCGGCCCTGCCTCTACTACAACATTGTATTCAAATGCTTTCTTACCCCATATCGCCATTTTCACTGTCCCATAGCAACACCAATCTACATCAAAATCATTGGTCTTTCGCTCTAATCGATCTGGGGAGGGGTGCAGTGAGGCAGCGGTGGAGCTGACAGATGTGGGCTAGCGTAATAGGTTCACACTGCTCCTCAGATCAATGCTCTGCCCTGGTCCATCACTCATACACATTATGCACGCCGCCCGGGCCAAAGACAAAGAAGCGCCCGGATCCTGGCCAGCATAAATGCGGTGTTCAGCTCCTGAGCTGTGCCCACAGCCCATTGTCAAATGAGGACTTTCTGTACTTGTCAGATCAGATGGATAGACCCAGAAGGAAGTTTTCAGGGAGAAGAAATTGAAGACGTAGAGCGGTGGAATACTTGAGCTGAACTGCTAGATTTTACTATTTATTTTGTGTGCTAATACAATGAAACATATGACAATACAGATGAAAGCACTGAACATATAGGGAAAAAAAGTCCTTAAAGGCGCAGACATGCTGTGGAGTATTCCAGACAAAGCAATGACATCTCCATGGAGATAAGCAGAACCAGGAAGTTACACAGTGCACCTTTTAACAATTTGATCGGTTTTGTCAAATAATTTACAAAACACAATTTTACCTCTTTTGCTTTTTCAGAGTTCTGTGTATTGCGTCAGCTGGATGTGAATCTGAAACTGTATAAGTTAAATACATTCAGACATAAAGCATCCATGACAACAAATAGATTCTACTTTAGCTGCAATCCCAAAGCCAAGTTCTTTGAATGTGTGAGGCCAGATAAAAACGGTCAAAGAAACATGGGGAGCGGAGTTTTTTCTGCTCTAATGTGTTTCACAGTGGCACAAGCCTTAGAGCATCACTTGTTTACACACATTAGGTTCAGTTACTCCAACTATCTACTTTCACTAATCGCATTTTCTACACTAACTCAGTTAAACAAGCAACAAATTAAACAAATTAATCCCTTGTTTACAACCCAGGGCTGAACAAACACTAGCCTTTGTGTTTTTAAAAATGGGCATTATTATTATTTTAGGGCCGGAAAATCTCTTCACGTTCTCTTTACAATAGCATCCTGGTCTTTTTATAAATGATATATTTTGTGGGGACAGTTTGTGTTAATGAACATAAGAGAACGCGCTCATTCACTCTTGTTCGTGGACACTGGACGCAAGACGGTTGAAGTGCTTTGCCCAAGGACATACCTGAAAATGTTGTTTAAATACAGTACTTACTTTTGTACGTGGTTACTTTCCAGCACTGTTCATATCCTAATGTTGTCACGTTAGGTCACTGCTGTGGGGTGTGCATCCCTACTGAGCTATTTGCTTTCAACCACACCGATAGTTTAGCAAAAATGTAGTAAAAGGGTTTTGTTATGGTTATGGTTATCCCTCCCTGGCTTCTTTGAGTGTGAAAATGGATTTACAGTAATGGTGTATCTCTGGTGTACACTACTGTGACATATTCGACCCACAGTTTTGCTTCTATAATGAGAGGAACCATTTTTAATCCCAGAGACATAATTGTGTGTTTATCTGTCTGAATATTCATGTTGAAATGAAATGAAATGATGAAACTATTTAAAACACAGCTGTAGTAGCACTGTCAAAACTCAAATTAAAATTCAGCTCAGGGTATTAAGTGGATGCGTAACAAAACTAAGGACTAATCTGTTGAATTACGTGGTTCTATGGAGTAAATCCGCAGAGAAGTCTTTACCCAATGTAAAAATAAGAACACGTAATCTGATTTTATTTCAGAACAAAGAGAACAAAAGCCAGACTGCTTCTTGGCAAACGGGTTTGGAACTGGGTTGTACAATCTGCCCATATTTATATAGAAATATGTCTGGTGAAAATAAAGCTGCAATTGTGAAAAAAAAGTTTCTGATCTGTAAAAGTTAGATATATTTTGGATGCACTGAAAAATATAGAAAAAAAACATGTCTCCTTTCTATGAGTCAGCTCGCATCTCCACAAACCTGACTCTTGCTTAATCTGGATGGAAATGTTCATTTGGCTATGATATTCCACATTATAGCGTCAAACTTAACTATCTGCAAGAAGAATGTTCCGAAGAATGGTTTTATTTTTTCTGTTTCTATGGAATCATGCAGGCAGAAAGTTACGCAGCGCCGCTTTAACGTTTTCACTCATTCTTCTTCACCCTGAGAACTGTCACTAAAATTTACCATTCACTTTTAATACGTGTCCGTGTGTTTTCCCTCAATTTCTGTCACTGCCTACATCTCAGATTTTACAGTAGTGTCATTGTGTCCTTGGGCAAGACACTTAACCCACCTCGCCTCCAGTGTCTGCGTATGCTGATATATGAATGTGTGTGTGAATGGGTGAGGGGTTTCCTTGATGTAAAGCGCTTTGAGTGCCTTGAAGGTGGAAAAGCGCTATATAAAAACGTGACCATTGACTAAATACCAACATTATCTCCATTATCTTTGGATGAATATTTCGCTATGACGCCGCACAATTTTACCACTTAACCAATTCACCTGGGACTTTCTTGTCACCAAAACACTTACAGTTTTGAACAGGCTTTGATTCTTGCTGACCATGTGTCGTTTGGCTGATTTGAAAGGGACCGGGCTAATTCAAACGGCACAAGAACAGAAACTGAATGAGCAAATTTGTGTGGAATCTTTGTGAAAGTGAGAGCATAACCTCTAGCATCGTCCTGTGAAAAGCTAATGTGTCACTTAAGGCTAATGCATCTTTTGAACAGTGTGAGGTGAACGGTAAGTGCCAGCTGAAGCGAAGCCATTTAATGCATGTGGTTCTAACTAAGTACAGGCATTTTGTACAAAGGTAACATTTCCCTTTACTTTTCAGAGACAGTTGGGGGGATACGTGTATAAGGGCAGTTTGGTAGTTACTATAGTGACACAGTGGAGGGAACACTGCCTGATGATGTTTTTAGAAGTCTCTAAACTCAAGAAAAAAATACAAAAGGGATTTAAAGCTAAAGCTGATTTTTACACCATAGCAGGAGGAAGTAGATTTTTCAATCTGTCTAACTTGCCAATAGCTTTCACAAATCCTACAGCATTTTCAGGCATGTGCAGTTTTAAAACAGCTTTTTTCAGAAGGCAAAGTGAAACTGAGGTGGACCGCTCTAGTGCAGCCAATCAGAGAGCTGCTTTCAGTTGAGGAGAAATAAAAATGCTATTATTATTAGCTCCAGACAGTGTGCAGTGGTTTCATTTTGTCACAAAGTGACAAAATGACAAAATATACTCTGTGGGGGAAACTCATTTGCCAAAACGCACAAACAGACCAGTTTTAAAGAACATTTTCAGGAACCTGTGATCAATGCAAGTGTTCATGGTCCAGTTTAGTTTAACCAAAAAGTGACCTACTGAAAAACTGACTTAATGCTAGTATCTGACTTTAATGTTGTTTGAGACCGAGGGACTTGTTTAACTGCACAAATCAACTCACCTGATGTAGTTCCAACTAAGTCAGTTCTTTCTGGTCAATGTAAATTGTTAACATTTTAGACCCAATTCAATACACATGTATGATTTAAGATGTTAGGAGGAGGCCATTATAGATGAATGAACTCTATACTAAGCTAAAAGTGATTGTGACCATATTTTTTCTACATTTTTGATGACAAGGGCCTATGGTACAGAACAAATTAAAACTCATCATTTTGAACATAGGAGGAGCTCAGTCAGCAACATGGACCTTGGACAAAGAATGGAGCTAGTTTACAGGTTTCCTTGGGTGAAATTGCTGAAATCACAAATAACATGGTGCACAATCTTACCCCGGGCTCAGACTGCACACGGTGAAGCTCTGGTCTGATGGCCACAAGTATTCTGTATAGTACAAAATACGAGAAAAAATGTCCTTAAATAATTAAATAGTTATCGCGTGAACACGTGGTCTTGCGCGTGCAGCTTCAAAGGCGGTGACCGCAACAGCAGAGCCTCCGGTTCTCGTATGAGTGTCACACCACAACTGAACCTCTCCCTCACAGGAGTCGCCGCTGGACTGGGCGCAGTCTGAGTGAGGCGTTACACTACCATTCAGTCAAGGAAATTGATCTATTTTTAGAACTTACACAACTTACTTTGTTAACACAAATACATGTGTTTAAGGTCACAATATAATGGACATATATGGGTCCTTTTAGTCTCACTGGGTCCAATTACGAGACTTGCTTTAGCCGGCTCTGTATTTGCATAATATAATGTATACAAAGTGTTCCACTTTGAATAAGGGGATAGTACCGGATACGCCCTTGTCCTCTGGATTAATCTTGATATCCTAGGACGCTAAGTGGACAGGGGTCTAATGGCCACAGGCTGTGTGTGGGAGTTATTGCTGTAGAATTGTGTGTAATAAATGGGAACCATTCTCTGGGGTATAGCACTGGGTTGAAATCACACTGTGTAACTTTTCTGCAGGGAACACTCTATGTTTCCATTACTGCTGCGCCTGGAATGTTACACAGTTTGGCATTAAACTTTGATCTAGCATTTATTCATTTACAGGTGTTTTAATTGTTTACATTGATAAATGGCAGCATGGCCTTTACTGAGTTATTAAGTGAGTTAATAAGTGAAACATGGACCTCTAATATCATGCCATGTTTGACAAAGATGTGTGACCCTAAAGATAAGAGACATTAAGACAAACATGTGACTGATACAAATATATTACAGTGATGAAGATCAAATTCACACTCACTTTAGCAGAGACCCATTTCATTCACACTTCTCTCACTCCAATATTTCCTGGAGTCTAGTGAGTTTTTCCAATCTAGTGCAAATGCAAGTAATGAAGTTTAATAAGTGCAAACATTTGGGCACATTTTTGTGAACGTATAATTCAGAGGAAGAATTCCGCTTTACAAAACGTTCTTTCCACTCAGCCTATTTCTACAGACGGCCTTGAGTGTGTAGACTTTACAATTACACTATGTTGTCTCATTACATACCTGACTTGACTTTAATCACAGCAGAAGAAGATAACAGGAAAGGGGAGAAAAAGCGATGCCATTCACTGAAAAAGTCCAAATGCATTATCAAAGAAATGTATAAATAACTGCAAAAAGTAGAAGTGCAAATTAAAACAATTACTTAAAAGAACCACAAAAAATTCCTTTCCATCAACTTGAGTGAAACTTTTGTATGGCGCTGTATGTTGCTTTATAAATTGGGTCTAAGTTTAGCTCCTTCAGCGGGTAACTGTTCTTTGCTGTTCCTCCAGGTAAGAGAGGGGGGAGCGAGGGGGAGGTGTGCAGGGGGTTAGACTGGTAATGAGAACTGCACTTGTCGAGCCCATGGTTTCTGTAGTATTAGACATGCCCGTGGTGGCTGTAGGAGCTATAGGCCAGGAGACATTGCGAGGGAGCAGTGGACCTCACATAAAACCACAGTAATGATGGAGGGGCCGTTTCGCTCAGAAGGTTCCATGTTCCTCCAGGTTTCTATCTTTACATCTGAAGATTGCTGGGGTGCCATGGTGAAATGTGCTGTAGTGTTTTGCTCTTTTTGCTGCTGTAGGCGATGAACATAAAGTAAAAATGAGGTATCAAGACTAAAGAAATATCACAACTGTTGTGACAATATTAAAATGCCAAACTCGATTTACTGAGGAAAAGACTCAGTATGAATGTTGATACCACAGTGATGATAATTAAAAACAAAACAAAACAAAAAACCCTACATTTCTACAGCCTTTTATATATTATTATGTGACCTAAAACACAAGGCCATTCACCATACTGAAAGGTCCGATTAATGTAGTTTTATTTCAACATTGAAACATGCTCAAATGTAGCTTCAGTACTAGTTTCAGTACCGATTAGCAAATGAGCATTGATTTTCTGTCAACTTAAAGAGGAGGTATGACACTTCTATGAGGTATTAACTGCTAACACATAACATATTAAGATCACCATGTTACCTTTTATTGTTTTGAAAATGCTTTATTTGCTGAAAACAACATATGAACAACCCTTGCTCTTCACTTCAGAGCGATATCACATTATAATCTGCGTACATTCCGCAAATGAAACTACCGCACATCGCATCAGGTTTGTGACGTTGTAGTGTATTGTTTTGTATCTTACTTTTGTATATTTATGGAAAATTGTTGCGCAGGAGCATGGGTGACGTAGGGTTGTGGGCTGAGTTTTGGAGAGGGTTGTACTGCTAACCGTAAGAAGGGTTCAGATAGGACCTGGGAGAGATTGCTAAATTACCCAAACATGCATGGATGACATCTAAAACCTCTTCAGGCATGTTTTTGATGAGGGAACAACGTTATAACACGGTAGAAAGCTCCAAAATGTCGATTTTGCATCATACCCCCTCTTTAAAATTCACCATGAGTAACAACAGTGGTCAGTGAGGGCGCCCTATGCCCTTTTCTGAATGACACAGATGACAAATGACAGATGGAACACTGTGTAAAGTGATGTCAACTAATTAAAAGTCATTTATAACAATATAGTAACACTGTAAGATTTTTCCTTTTTATAATGAGAGCAGCCCCATGGGCCTATCATCATTAAATGCAAAATAGTAGTCTACAATTTCTTCTCGTACATTTAAAACCATATTTTTACCCTTATGCGCAGCCAAATGACAAGTCTGTGGATGAGAATTTGCATATAGTCAGAGTATTGCTAATTTGAACTCTTACTCAATGGGGTGTTACATACAAGTCCTACAAGAAACAATCCAGTCCTTTTGAATTTTCATGTGACCTCAATGAGCAGTTTTGGCACATAAACCATTCAATTCAAATAAAATGAGTATTTTCGAGACAGCTGCAATTAGAACATCGCACATGTACACTCATTAACACGAGCCATGTCTGTCTTTACTGATTTGTGCCTTAACAATGGGACAATACAGTTTCAACATATCGCTCAGCACTGCAGGGCTTTAGAGACATAGCAGATGGGAACGCTTCAGTTTAAATGAGAGTTCAAATTAATGAATCCACTTTAGTTAATTACCTTTCAGACAAATTGGTGGGGAAAATCTACGTGTGTGGCACTATAAACAGCTTAACACTATACTGCGAATTACATGAATTAAGATGAATGCTGGCACCAGGGACAGCACGTAAACAAGGCAGGAGTGCACGTTCTGGTTCTGGTTTTGACACATAGCCGGAGTCAAAGAAGTAAAGTCTTAACGGTTTTGACACGAGCTGTGGCAGGACTGACGGCGTTGGACCCACACACAGGAGTTTGATGTG
>KN476135.1:2839-16088 GCA_000787095.1 Periophthalmodon schlosseri
ACGGCGCGGTATCTGAACAAAGTGTATGTCGCGTGCGTTAGCTGCTCGTTGGCTTTCAGAGTCGTGGCTCACGCTGAGGCAAGGTCAAGATTTTCAAATGCAGCCTCTTATATCAGAGTTTTTATATTAGGCTTGTTTTTTTATCTGTTTATGAAGTAGGGAGTTGACTACTGGAGGCAGAATGTGTAATACAGTTTTATGTGGCAACAACAGCAGGAGTTAAATGTGCCAACTAAAAATACTACTATTGAAATACTGATGAAAGTGAGCGTTTCTATCGGTAACGACCCGTGATCTTAGCTTGATGTAAATACTTGTAGATAGCTTTTTCATCGTCGATTTCATTTTTACCTTTAACTATATACAGTGTAAATAGCTTTTATATTTTATTGATTTGAGACTGCAGATTGAAATGCGTCATGTTATGAGAACGGTTGGCAGTATACAGAGTTTGTTCGGCTGATCCGGAGGCTGTCGGGTTGTTGGGTTCCTGCTCCGCCCTGTTCATACTGCCATTGTGTCTCTGGGCAAGGCGTGTCATCCATTTTGTATCCTGCGGTTGGAGCCACAGCTCATACTGAGTGTGACTGAAAGTGAATGGCTCATTATGGTTTCAGGGAGCATTGGCTTCCTGATAGGAACATTTATATTAATCAAAGCTACTGCTGAACAATATATCAGCAGCTAGCATAACAGCACGCTAGCTAGCTCGCTGTGCCTCAAAGCTAACGGTCACTTTCATTAAAATCTGGAAATATAAAATAAACAACATATTAAAATTAAAATTAATTAAAATAAAGACGACTCAATTATTTTTATATGTAGAATACGTCAGTTTGTGGTGTTGTTTTAATATTTATTATGCCCCAAAATTAGCATTAGCATTAGCATTGAGACACAAACACAGAAGTGTCTCTGGTGAAGTATTTGTTTTATATGTGTGGTGTTTAACATGCTGTCAGTGACATCCACCCGCAGCTCCCTGTCCACTGCCTCATCTTTAAATATTTATTCATTTTAGTGTGACTCGGCAAAAATTCCATAGAGACAGGAAGTAGTGACATAAGCAGTGAGGCTGCCGGGTGCTACCGTGCACAGAGCCTACTGGCACAATTATGAAATCGCAAGAGAATAGAATGTCCTCTGCGAAGTAGAAGGTCCCCCTCGACCCTGCTCTCTGAAAAAATCCTGAAATATCCTTGATTAGCGTCAGGGTCGGGGTTGGGGTTATCTTCTGTCTGTCAACCAAGACTCGCAAAGATGCCCAGCATTAGAAAGGCAAATAAGAATAAGACGAAATCTTCCACACAGGCTAAACTAAAGGACTTTAACGCTACTGCTAACATTGATGATACCAAGGAGAGCGGTGACACTGACAACAATGCAGAAGCTAATGAAGCTAGCGCTGAACTCTACATCACCACAACTGGGGAAAGACCAACTGTATGTGTTTAATGAAGAAATACTGGGAGAAATACGCAACTTGAGGTCTGAGTTTTCTGGAACGTTTGACAGTGTAATGAAGGCAATAGGGGATACGCAAAAGCAGACGATTGAATGCACGGAGTGAATGGATGAAGCGTCTATCTTCTGTGGAGGACGTTCAAACTGGCCCATAATCTGAGGTCGAGAGGCTGGTGAGAAGGAACAAGCTCCTTGAGGAGAAAATGATCGATCTAGTAACGAGATCTCGATTCAACATCCTCCGGCCAGTGAATCTTCCTGACAGCGCTGAGGCCTCGGACACGTGTGTTTTTAGCTGGTTACCGGATGTGTTCGACTTGATCTCTTTGCGACAACAGAAAGACTGCACCGGACTGAATCCAAAGGAGACTCAGACGCTCCACCAAGGACGATAATTATGAGATTTCTCAACTACAGGCAGAAAAAAATGGTGTTTAGAGTCACGAGATCGAAGAAAGAAATAATGTACAAATCCAGCAGGACAGAGGGGCAACAGTTTGTCAATGTAAAGTGAATTGAAGCCAAAGTCAATGGAGCCGGAAGCGCGCCCGGCGGCTAGCAGGTTAGCTATGTCCATTTATATATATATATATATGTAGTCTATGGTTGCAACGCAGGTACATAAAAAACGTAAACAGCCTGACACCGCACACCAGCAGCTGCGCCAACTTCAGCTGAGACTCGGTATTTTTCTCCAGATACAGCGGTGGTGACGTACAAGGACGCCGTGCACACGTTCTCCACGGCAGCAGAGGCTCGGAGTTTTATTTCAAAAATCCAACAAGGTCCAGAGTAACCGCAGACAGGCCTGGTAAAAAATGAGCAGATGTTTCTGTTGCCTCAAGGATACGTCAGATTCAAACACTACAGATTGGAGTGACGTGTACATGGATGTGGCTGGTAGCAGTTTTTTTCAGGGGACTGTCCAGCTGCTGGGGACAGGAGGTTGTGTTTTTGTAGTTTCACGGTTATTTAGAGTCAATGTTCTTGCTTTACCTCTCAGACACCTTTTCACGTGTAACAATGGTATTTACCTTATGTTTAAATGACGCATACAGTTTAAATTAAACGCATTTCCTGGAGTTGCAGAAGCTTGAACAGACTTAGGCAGGTCATGAACGAAATAAAAGACAAAAGCTGTCTTAAATAGTTTTCTTGCAGGAGACCCACGCCTTAGAAGAGAATCTCGGAGTAAGCAGAAGGTGGCAAGGGTCACCTCCTGTGCAGCTTCATATAGACCTACTTCAAGGACCTGTGGTGTTATTACACTAATCCATCAGTGTTCCAGGTTGTCATTAAATACACATTATCAAGGTATCTGATAATTCAGAGATCTATTTTATGAGAAAATAGTGATTTAGTGAATGTTTATGGGCCTAACATGCGCCATTTCTTCACAAATCTTTTCCTAACCATTTCATCTCTCCCAGGAAAAAAACCCCATAATAGTCAGAGATTGGAACTGCGTTTTGAATCCCCCTCAAGATAGATCAACCGGGACTGGCCAAACTCATCATAAAAGCAGAGATGTCATCCAAGACTTTATGAAAGAGTTTGGCAACACTTTAGACCCACTGACACACTGTACTGTTGCATTTCCAAAACTTTCAGCACATGTTCTGGCATAGGTGACTTTTTAGTTTCGGCAGAGTTTTTGTCCAACATAATAAACTGTTCTTATGATCGTGCAGCAATCTCAGACCGTGCTCCTTGTAGTATTAATATTCGCGTACAGATTTTAAGATGGACCCTCCCTTCCAAAAGTGGCTTAAGGATGACAAATTTCTTGGGTATGTAGGAAATAAAATAGATTAATATTTCAATATAAACACAAACCACAGCCTGTAGAAAGTATGACGCCTTTAAGACTTATTTCAGGGGATCTACAGTATAATGCCCTTTACTTTATCCAAATCTAAGGAATTAAAGAAGAAACGAACACAATTGAAAGAAATAATAAAAAGCAAGAGGAGTGAGTCTTGAAATATAAAATATAATAGGGAATTGCTGCTGTTAAAGGCGGAACATAATAAAGAATCTGCGAACCGCGCAGCTTTAACATTTTAAGGCTAAATCAAACTTTTTATGAGCGAAAAGTCTGGCAAAATCTTCACTTGGCAAATTAAGAAACTGGAAGCTCAAAAAAACATAACCTCCATAATAAACACAAACGAGGCGACTACGGCAGAGCCAACAGAAATGAACAGAATGTAAGAATTATTACGGAAAATGATATAACTCTCAGGACTGTGCCGAGTTGAATTCTCAAAATGCATTTCCAGACAAGTTAACCATCCCCACTATTACTGATGATTTTATTCAACAGTTAGAAAGTCGTATCAGTGAAGAATGAGCCCTGGTAAAAGAGCTGGACCCGGTTCCCAATTGCCTTTTATAAGAAGTTTCAAAGTAAAATAATAAAACCAACACTGGAAATGTTTCAAGAAGTATTAAAATCAGAGTTATTCTGCAAAATGGACTTTTCAGAGCTTTTAAACGTGTTCTAACTGTTTCTTCTCTTTGAGCCTCTGAAGTTGTATCTGGAGTGATTCATGTTTGAGTAAATCTTTAATCGCTTATTTTCAAGACGCCATTTTGCCGATTTACCCCCGTTTTCAGCTCCACCGGTACACGCCCACTGTGACGTACACGCCCACTGTGACGTACACGCCCACTGTGACGTACACGCCCACTGTGACGTACACGCCCACTGTGACGTACACGCCCACTGTGACGTACACGCCCACTGTGACGTACACGCCCACTGTGACGTACACGCCCACTGCGACACGCCCACTGTGACGTACTCACTTCCTTCTCCAGTTTTATTTTCTTAATCGTTGATACTCGTAGGATTCGGCAGCGTCACGTTGTCATTTTGGTACAAATGAAAAAAAATGTGCCGCTCTAGTGTGATGTGCATCTGTCCATAGGGGGCGCCGACAGCATGCGGCACTTTGTCGTGATGACGTTTACGGCGACGTCAGCTCCCGTTGAGCACCGCAGTTTTCTAACAAAGAAGTCAGCAGATTTATTTCTTTCATCAAGTCGTTTTTAGATGAAATTGTGATTTAAAATGTGTAAATTATAACATAATGATCCACAGCGTCACAGATTGTAACTATAGAGACACAAACACAATAGGGCTGATTTAATAATGGTAGCCTCCTAATTCGATGACATGTGCATGAATTATTCTATTACCTAAACGAGGAAAACCCAGTAATAAATGTGAGAATATGAGGCCTATATGTTTTCTTTATTCCGATTTTAAAATACTCTGTAAATTGCTGGCAACACATTTACGAGAGACTCTCCCGTTAGTTATTCACAGGGACCAATATGGCTTTATTTTAGGTCACCAGTGTCTGCTCCATGTCCTCATCGTTATTCAAGGATCAGACCATGCTTCAGATCGTTCCCTCGTCTCCTTCCTCCTTCGATGCCGAGAAAGCGTTTGATAGAGTCGAGTGGCCTTACTTTTTTTAATATTTTGGCAAGACTCAGTTCTGGAGAAAAAAATCCGCAGATGGGTTCAGTTACTTTACAAAAATCCCTCTGCGGAACTTCTGACAAATAAAAACGTGTTTGCTCCAATTAAAATAAAGCGTGGGTGTAGACGTGGTGCTCGCCGTCGCCTCCGCTCTTCACCCTCGCAGTGGCGCCGCTCGCCGTAGCTGTGCCTGCCCATTCACCCATTTCGAGAATCACAGTCGATCATGTAGAACCTAGGCTCTCGTTATACGCGGATGACATCGTTTTAGTCCTTTCACAACTAAACACGACTTTTTCTGCTTTAATACAACTGAGTGATGCGTTTGGTCACATCTCAGGTCATAACATAAACAAAAATCTGTTGTGTAATTCTGGTGTTGGATGAGAAAGAAAGAGTTTACCTGCCAACGCTGCCAAGTTCAGAATAATTATGAACAGTAAAAGAAAAATATAAAATCTGTCAACTGGACAAAACGTTGTAGGAGTGAAGACGTTTGGCGGCTCGTCCAAGCCGCTTCTTCGGTTCTGGTCAGATTACAGCTGGACACCGCTTTATATCTGTCTGAAGGGAGGAGCTAGCTACAGTTTCAGTTGTAGCTAGCTGACCAATCTGACCAGAACTGAAGAAGCGGCTTGGATGAGCTGCCAAACGTCTTCACTCCTGCAGCCTTTTGTCCAGTTACAGATTGAATGTTTCTGTTACTCTGGGTCACACCTGGACGACTGCGATTTATATGTGAAATATATGTTTTTTTTCTTCATTATTATGCATTTTTTGTTTGGTGCGACTTATACTCCAGTGCGACTTATACTCCAGTGCGACTTATACTCCGGAAAATACGGTATTATGAATCTGTAACCAAGGAAACAGCTGATAAGGTTAACATGTGGATTCTTCTTCCTATGTCTTTGATTGGCCAAATACTTCTAAATTACTGTATGCTTTTCAGAGCACCCCCCGCCGCCTCCTTCTGATTGGTTCAAAAGGATTCAAAAATTGCTCTTAAGTTTCAGATGGAAAAATCAAAGAGCCAGGACGAGGCTGACTCTACTTCATTTGCCTTCTAATGAGGGAGGACTCAAATGCCCAAACGTAGCGTGGTCCTACTGGGCAGTGCAGCTCAGATCCATTAGGCGTTATTTTAATTTTAAAAAAGGATGCCCCCCAGTGGACGGAAATGGAAAATAATGCCATAAGCCCATCTTTACCTCTGGATCTTTTCTCAGTCCAATGCTTAAGGATGTAGTTAAAGTTTGGTACAAAGCAAAAAGGTTTATGAAAGAACCAACAGCTTTGTCACAGCTGAGCTCATTTAAACCAGGCAGAGCAGATGCAGCGTTTAAAGGTCCGATATTACACAAAACTAAAACCTTCTGAGCTTTACGCCATGTTCTAATGTTGTTACCTCCTCAAAAACAGACCTGGAGTTGTGTTGTTTCATTCACACATGTTTGATTAACCCTTTATTATTAGTCTGTCTACACCTTGTGACGTCATGAAGCGGTAGTTTGCAAGTTCAACAGCTCCTTTTACCTTTAGTTCAGTAGAGATCGGCAATTCCAGGTCTGAAATCATCCAAATGATTCTAGTGAAGGTGTGTGGAGTTTAAAAACACACTGGAGCACTTCCTGTATCACCACATGACATCACGACTATGGGCATGAAAAGTTCCAGATCTATGTCCTACTGGTTCAGAAGAAGTGATGCCATTTGAGGCGTCACAGCATAACTATAATATTCATAGAAAGCTCTTTTTTCAAGTATCTAAGAAGTGTTTTTAAAATGGAGCAATCTCAGAATTTTAACTCTTACTACTCTCTTATTATCAAATTCAACCGTGAAACTTGTGGGTTGGAGAAAAGACCTCGATATAAACCGGTCTCTAACCTCCTGAGACCTGCGTCCTCATATGTGGACAACACATTTTAGGTCGTCTAGGCCACAATACAGTTTTTTTCTTTACGAGGTCCTGGTGTCACATATGAGGTCATTAAACTGCCACTTAAAGGAGACAGAGGAGTTTAACACATTATAGTTTAGATTCAAGATGGACTTTGTTAAAGGCTCATGTCTTCACCTGTGAGAAGCTCTTCAAATGAGACACATTGTTCCAAGTGGCACAATTCTTGTTTCTCATTTTGTTTTTACTCAGGAAAAATGTTGCTGTGATCAGACACTTAATAAATTGTTTTTGCAAATCATTATTCAAATGTGATTTTATTTTGTTCTATCAAAATCATTAAAAAGTAGAAAGAATATCCTCATATGTGGACATCATTTTTCTCATAATGTAAAAAGATAATTCTTTATTTTTACACTCATCAGGTCCCAGTCAGACCAAATAACAAAGAGAAATTAATAAAGCACATCATGCAAGAGCTCGGGCCTC
This sequence comes from Periophthalmodon schlosseri, assembly GCA_000787095.1. Taxonomy (NCBI): domain Eukaryota; kingdom Metazoa; phylum Chordata; class Actinopteri; order Gobiiformes; family Gobiidae; genus Periophthalmodon; species Periophthalmodon schlosseri. The sequence continues at coordinate 10,189 of KN476135.1, forward strand.
AGGAGGATAAAAGAATGGCAGTCGGTTTATGCAAAAGCTCAAAAACAAACCAGTAACTCACGGTTAAAGCCAATACAAAACAAGCGGTTGATGCATGTTCACGTCACTTCTGTTAAACTGAACAAAAACATTCCAGATACTCGAACAAACGATGAGGAAAACGATCCACTGTTCCACTGTATCTGAGAATGTGGAGAAGCCATTTTGTGCTGCAATTAATCAAACTATAAAAGCCCTTCGTTTCATAACAGGTGAATTTAAAACCCATCACTGTTCACTCTATGAAAAAGTAGGTTGGCCATCGGTATCTGTCAGAAGAACAACACTCTGAATGTATTTATAAAATGTATTTATAAAATGTGTTTACGGGACGACGACAGACTGACTCAATATCTCACCTGTTTGTTGAACTTTGATACGGGAACTTTTAATACAAGATCTCACGATTGTGTAAGTCGAAAAACTGAACGATAGAGAGGAGGAGAGAGCGAGGGAGAGGGAAGGAGGAGGAGAGAGATAGAGGAGAGGATGAGAGAGGAGGAGACAAAGAGAGGAGAGGAGGAGAGAGGGGGAAGAAAAGAGGTGGAGAAGAACTTTTAATCCAATATCTCATGATTGTTTACGTCTAAAAACAGAACAATAGAGAGGAGGAGAGAGGGAGAGAGGGGAGGGGAGAGAAAGAGGAGAGGAGGAGAGAGTGAGAGGAGCATTGGGGAGAGGAGGAAGAAAAGAGGTGGAGAGAGAACTTTGAATCCAAGATCTCATGATTGTCTATGTCTAAAAACTGGCTGCACTAGAACTGGAAAAAATGGAAAACCAAAAATGGAAAACATCTGAAGGACATGTAAAACTGGACAGATTGGTGCCACTGATGCACTTTAATAATGTGGAGATAAACATTTATAATCACACCTGCTCCTGTTTTTAATGTTTTTAATGGAAATGTGCAGGTATTTGTCTGGTTTTTGTTTGTATTGTTCTGTATTTGAACGGGGCTCATGAAACAGTCTGGTCCCTGTAGAAATAAAGATGAAAATAAAAGAAACTTATCACTGGAACCTACTTTTCATTCTAGGAGTTTACGCCAGATTTACCAGATCTACAAAGTTTGAGCGATTGTTTATTGATGTGTTTATATTACAACCCAAACCACTTATTGCACTTAAAGGTCCTGTGTTACACAAAACTGACTCTTGTAGCTTTAAGTCATGTTCTAACACTGTTCCCTCCTCAGAAACAGACCTGGAGTTGTGTTTTGTTTCATTCACACATGTTTGAGTAACACTTTATTATTAGTCTGTCTACATCTCCAAAGCTCAAAATGCCCCAGGTCTGTTTGTGACGAGGAAACAACATTAGAACAGATCAGAAAACAGCGTAATATAGTGGAGAAATTGTAGGGACCAAGTATCGACAAGGGGCTAAACAGATTTTGACATTTTTACCACTGGAACAGATCACATATCTCCTTGTTGTTTTCCTCTGAATCGTGTTATCTGTGTATTCGTTTTGTGTTGACTTTTATGTGAAGCACTTTGGTCCAGCTCAAGTTGTTTTAAATGTGCCGTAGAAATAAACTTGGATTGAACTGAATCGTGAGAGGAAAAAGGGACTTGTTTGAATCTATCGCTGTGTTTCGGACGACGTCACGACTTTCTATTCAGTCATATTTAACACAGATGGGGATTAGCTAAAATGAGTCTTGTTCAAATGCAGATTTATGTTATAACACAGTGAGTTCTTGGGTCTAATCACTAATAGAAATGATCACGTTCAACATTTGTGAATTTACCTTTTGGATATTTCATGGCAAATACGATGTAAACAATAAAGAAATCTGTCTCTTGGTCCGTCACCTTCCTGAATCTGAAAAGTACCAATATGGAGACTTTTTATGACTTATGTGGAAGGTTTGAATCTATCTGAGAGACTGTGAGCGAAAGTGATCTTAAGTCTCTGGATGCTAATTGTGTTTTTGTAAGAAAACCTGCACAGCTGTGAGTCTGAGGGTCTGTTGTTCTGGTGTCGTCTAAATACTTAAAAAGTAATAAATATATAGTTGGAAAAAAGAATGTTCTCTGCAAAGAACAAAACATCCTGTGTTTTTATAGTAACACGGTGTCGTACCTGTAGTTTAGATGTTCTGAAATGCTTGGGATTCTTGTGTTAGTTTATCAGTTTATAAAAGAATCCAACTATTAAAACTTATATCGCAAATCTGAAAATATATCTCTTATTACTATTACTATTTTTCTTTTTTGTTTGTTTAGAATAGTCAAGATGGCGGTTACATTGCATTAATATCCCACTGAGCTCCTTTCACAATAAAACACATCCGTTATTTCAAAATAAAACATTTTCTGGCACATCTACCATAAACTGCAGTGCACCCTTTTTTGTTTCTTTCAATTCATATTTCTTTCCAAATAATAATGAATATTTTTGCGTAACATTAAACGCAGTATTTTGCCAAAATGGTTCCGCCTTTGTCAAAGTGATAACTGTCGTCCGTCTGACATCAGGAAAATATGTTTTACTGTTGTCTGTGTCCCTCAGTCGTCCAGGTCTGATCCATAGTAAAAGCCAAAAGTTGACAGATTTTACTTTTGGCTTTTACTTTTACTGTTGTAGCTAATGAAACAGGTCAGTGATTTTAATATAAATCCTAATATTGACCATTTCTTTCTTCTCCATCTTTGCAGAGATCCAAACAAACCGGTTCCCCAGGACACCAAGTTCATCCACACCAAGGCCAACCGCTTCGAGGAGGTGGCCTGGTCCAAGTACAACCCCCAGGACCAGCTGTACCTCCACATCGGCCTCAAGCCCCGCGTCCGGGACCACTACCGCGCAACCAAAGTGGCCTTCTGGAAGCATCTGGTACCGCACCTGTACAACCTCCACGACATGTTCCACTACACCTCCACCACCACCAAAGTGCCCCCGCCCGAAACCACCCAAAACACGCTCGCCACCAAACGCCCCAACGCTAAAAACTGGCCCTTCAACACCAAGCGCCCCCCGATGTCCCCCGCGTACAACAGCGAAGACAACACCTTAGGAGAAGACGAGGAGACCGGGCCGCTCGTGGTGGAGAACCCAAGAGACTACTCCACCGAGCTGAGCGTCACCATCGCCGTGGGGGCTTCGCTCTTGTTCCTGAACGTTTTGGCGTTCGCCGCGCTCTACTACCGCAAGGACAAGCGGCGCCAGGATTCGGGACACGGCCAGCCGAGCCCGCAGCGCCAGACGACCTCCAACGACATCGGCCACCACGCGCCCGAGGAGGAGATCATGTCCTTACAGATGAACCAAACCCACCACGAGTGCGACGCGGGCAACGCCAACGAGGGGGCGATCCGATTGGCCGCGCTGCCGGACTACACGCTCACCTTGAGGCGCTCCCCGGACGACATACCCCTCATGACGCCCAATACCATCACCATGATCCCGAACTCGCTGGTGGGGATGCCCAACCTGCACCCGTACAACACCTTCACCACCGGCTTCAACTCCACCGGCCTCCCCCACTCGCACTCGACCACCCGGGTATAGCTTTAAGAAAGGCCTACCGACGCGAACGGACCGCAGGATTGTGTTTTATAAATACCACAGGGACCGCGGGGAGGGGGACGAACGGGGATGGGCAGAAATCGGATTAAAAACAGATTTCAGTGGACTTTTACTACAGGGAGAGTCGATGAGCGCTCTCTGTGGATGTCACGTTGTGCAGAGCTGCCAAAATCAAACTGCTTTTCTCCTCTCCGGATGTGAGGGGAGGAGAGAGAGGGAGAGAGAGAGAGAGAGGGGGATGGGGGGGACTTTCTGCAGTGTTCTTTTCTAAAATAATCATTTTAAAAAAGCCTTTTTAAGCAGACTGAGCAAATAAATAGTTTGTTATGAATCTGTGTTCATAACAAATAAAAAAGAGAAGTGCTTTTTCTTTCCCAGCCCTTCCTTCGGCTCCAGCGGGAGACTCCAGAACTATGGCCTCAATGTCAACATTTGCAGAGTGTTTTTAATTGCTTTGGTTTTTGTTTATGTTTCGATGCCTTACAAAGCGTGTTCTTTTCTGTCTTTCTTTCTAATTCCTGAGACGTTTCCACCGGAGGGAGTTTCACTGATCGGACTCAGACTCGAGGACGGGGACGACGGCGGACGTTTGCGTTTGGGTCACTTTTATTCTGTTGTGGATCACGCAGCAGCCTTTATTTTTACACTCAAACTGCGGTTGCCAGGGAGACCAGACGGCAGATAATAGTACGTTACTGTGATTGTTTTGTTAAGAAAAAAGTGCATCTTTGTTTGCCTATTCCTCTGTTAAACGATCCGATCTTATCTCCACTGAGAGCGCGACACGTGCAGCTCCGGCACACGCGTGTGCTCAGAGGAAACCAGCGGCCAAGAAACCGGAGAGACGCGACGGAGAAAAGAGAGGGAGAGAGAAAGTGTGAGAGTGTGTGTGTGTGTGTGTGTGTGTGTGTGTGTGTGAGAGAGAGATAGAGTGTGTGTGTCTGTGTGTGTGTGTGTGTGTAAGAGAGAGAGACAGAGTGTGTGTGAGAGAGAGAAAGTGTGTGTGTGTGTGTGTGTGTGTGTGTGTGTGTGTGTGAGAGAGAGAGAAAGACAGACAGAGAGAGAGAGACAGAATGTGTGTGTAAGTGTGTGTGTAAGAGAGAGAGCGAGAGAGACAGAGTGTGTGTGTGTGTGTGAGTGTGAGAGAGAGAGAGACAGAGACTCTGCATGCTCGTGTGTGTGTGAGAGAGTGTGTGTGTCCATGTGTGTGAGAGAGAGACATAGTGTGTGCATGTGTGTGTGTGCAAGAGAGAGAGTGAGACAGAGTGTGTGTTAGAGAGAGAGAATGTATGTGTGTGTGTGTGTGCAGGTGTGTATGCACGCGTGAGAGTGAGAGAGAGAGTGAGTCTGTGTGTGTGTGTGTGTGTGTGTGTGTGTTTGAGACACACATGTGTACTTGTACTTGTGTGTGTGATTGAGTGTGTGTATGAGTGTGTACTTGTACTTGTGCGTGTTTGTGGATGATTGATGGACTCTCCTCCACTTGGATCTGTGTGTGAGTGACATTTTCTCTTTGGTTTCTTCTCGTTTTCGTTGCGGTTGTACATTGAGGTTGTTGGGGGCGGGACTTTCTCATGTTGTCGATGCGGGATCACGACCTTCGTGTTTCTGCTGCGTCTCTGGGTGTCAGTGTTTGAAAAATAGCACTTTTGTTATTTTCAAAAGTTATATATGTCTAATTTTGCTTAAAGATAATGAAATAAATCTATTATTTTAAATGTAAGAAAAAATAGTTAAAGATTCAATCGAACTAACAGACATGATTCCATTGACTTTGTACCAGCACTGGCCCCATCAGTGCCACCTGTCTTTCTTTTGAATATATACACATATATATAAATATGGGCGTACATACATATATGTATAGGGCTTCTAGAGAGATTTCATTCAGACACAAGTCATTTCTATGTATTGTAGTTGTTTTATGAAACATCTCCAGTCCAGACCACTGCGGGAGTCTTTGTACAAGCTCTATATGTATATTTATGTATAAAATATTTAATATTTATTTATGTATACCAGATGCATACATGCTGATTGTGCCATGTGCCAAATTAAAACTGTAAAATGAAGAATATAAAGTTTCACTAAACTTTTGTCTTCTGAATCACAGTTATTCCTCTTCATTTGTATTTTTATGCGTGTTTTGTTGAAAGTGCTGTCGTAGTCGTCTCCCGGTCGGGCGTCCGCTCCCGGCCTCTTTGCTTCTTTCGTTTCCGTCTCTCGCCGAAACCTCCGAGGAGACGGTCCGACGGCTCGGGGCCGATCTGCGGCGCGGCTCCGCAGTTTACTGCGATTCACGCGAAGCGGCTCGGAGCGGCGGCGGG
>JACM01030353.1:0-10863 GCA_000787095.1 Periophthalmodon schlosseri
GACAGAGGGAGAGATATGAGAGGAAGAGAGAGAGGCGAGGAGAGAGATGAGGAGATAGAGAGAAAAGGAGATACGAGAGAGAGAGACAGAGAGAGGTGAGGAGAGAGGTGAGGAGATGGAGAGAGGTGAGGAGAGAGATGAGGAGAGGGAAGAGGAGAGAGAAAATTGACAGAGGGAGAGATACGAGAGGAAGATAGTCACACTAACTTAAGTCGTTAGTTTGTGTCTATAACGAGTCATGGAAGTTCATAACTCAACCATCTACAGCTCAAATCTCATCGTAGAACAGAAAAATAACCAAAATGTTCCCACTAGTGCAAAGAAAAGTCCCCGTGATAAACATTGACCCACAAAAACTATCGTTCCATCGTCGACGATATCGTTGGTTCGATATCGTCTGTATCATGACAGCGAAGGTAAAATCCTCCAGGTGAAGACAACCAGGACCGAGCTCAAGATCACTGCTCCTGACGCGTCTCTTAATCTTAACCTTAACCTAATGTTGCTTAAACTTTCCAATATGTACAAAAGGAGCAGTTTATCTGTTGACCACCGGGGGCAAACTCTGCAGTCAAATTAATATTGTATAAATGTATACCGTATTTTCCGGACTATAAGTCGCACTTTTACTCAGATGTGATTTATATGTGAAATATACGTTTTTTTTCTTCATATTATGCATTTTTTGGCTGGTGCGACTTATACTCCGGAGCGACTTATACTCCGGAGCGACTTATACTCCGGAGCGACTTATACTCCGGAAAATGCGGTAAATAGAACACACACTTCTTCAATACTTTACAAAGATGTGAGTCTGGTCACCGGTCAAACTTCCCTGTTTTGAAATGGGCGCGACTGACAGGTGGATTAGCCAATCGGGGACAAGCACGGTCCGTCCATATTGGAAATAACAAAAGAAAAAAATCTCACAGGAGGCTGAAAAACATGGCGGATTTCCGCAGAGTCAACGAGCGAAGCCTCAACTCTGTTAATCCGAGGCGAGATAAATGTGATTTTATTTGTAAATCATAGCTGAACCAATGAGCTCCTTCGTTTCACAGGAGTCACTGGAATAAACGGCTCTGATTGGACGATCACGTTTGACCGGGTTTGAGACGCAATGAAGGACCGGACTGATATAAATCTGTATAAAAAACACAGAGATCAGTCTGGATTTGCCGGGCAAGTTTCTACAGTCAGTTTTTATTAAATCTATACGAAGTTTGCAATTTTAAATCAGACTTAAATCAGTATTTTAATGCGTTTAACCGTCTATTTCCATTTCATCAGGGTTGTATCCAGGGTCATAAAACGGGAGCAGCACTTTGGGGCAGAGCATCTGTTTATAAACGCGCCATAGAAATACATCTGACCTTGACCTCTCACGTTACGCAAGCTGTTTTTCCGGCCACGTAATGAGGTCACGTCTTATCAAAATCGTAAATATAAGTGAACACGTTTTATATTGTAGCATTTCGACGGTTCACGTCTCTCCGCGTCTCAAACGGTCAAAGGCGAGGGGCAAAACGCACATGTAAATCTTCCACGTCTGTTACGTAAGACCGGTGTCCTGAAAAATGCATAAGCTCTTAAAGGGGCGTGAGGTCGTGGAGTCTTAAAGTGGGACTAAACACCTAAACTCCGCCCACAAACACGTTTTAAATGGAGCCGCTAAACCGGGCGCCGCGTAGAGAGAGTGAAGAGCGAGCGTGATTGGTCTAACGGGTATCCACACTGTAAGCTCCGCCCCTGCAGCCAGGTGTTTGTGTGATCAGGGCAGTGCTGAGTGATGTCACCAACTACGAGCCAGCTTTTTCTGTGCCGATACCGATATCGACCGATACTGAGGCAGAGACTGGAAACAGAACTTACTGCCACAAACTGCTTAAGGTAAAAATATATATATATATCCAAATGTGTTTTTTAACAGTTTAACATTTAAAGTAACTACAGAACAGCTTTGAAAAATACTACGAGGCGAGTGAGAGAGTGACAGAGGTGAGGAGAGAGAGATGAGGAGATGGAGGGAAGAGGACAGAGAGAAACAAGTGAAGAAGTGCAGAGGAAGAAAGAGAGACAGAGAGAGATGAGGAGAGAGAGGGAGAGAGAGATACAAGAGACAGAGATGAGGAGAGAGCGATGAGGAGATAGAGAGAAGAGGAGGAGGAGAGGGAGAGAGAGAGAGAGATGAGGAGATAGAGAGAAGAGGAGAGAGAGATGAGAGCGGGAAGAGGAGAGAGAAAAAAGTGGAGCGAGAGATACGAGAGAGAGAGAGACAGATAGAGGTGAGGAGAGAGTGATGAGGAGATAGAGAGAAGAGGAGAGAGAAAAAAATTGAGAGAGGGAGAGAGAGGTGGAGCGAGAAAAGTGGAGCGAGAGACAGGAGAGAGACAAAGAGAGGTGAGGAGAGAGAGATGAGGAGATGGAGAGAAGAGAGGGGAAAAAATGGAGAGAGGGAGAGAGCAATAGGAGAGAGAGACAGAGAGAGATTAGGAGATGGAGAGAAGAGGAGAGAGAAGAAAATTGAGAGAGGACAGAGATGGAGAGGGAAGAGGAGAGAAAGAAAAAGAAAAGTGGAGCGAGAGATAGGAGAGAGAGACAGAGAGGTGAGGAGAGAGCGATGAGGAGATGGAGAGAAGAGAAGAGAAGAAAATGGAGAGAGAGAGAAAAAACATAGAGAGGGGGAGAGAGAGGTGGAAAGGGAAGAGGAGAGAGAGATGAGGAGAGAGAGATGAGGAAATGGAGAGAAAAAATGGAGAGAGGGGGAGAGGGAAGAGGAGAGAGGAAAAAAAAGTGGAGAGAAGGAAGGTGGAGGAAGAAAGAGAGAGACAGGTGAGGAGATGAGAAACGCGATATACTGAGATATCGAAATTAGGCATTTTTGACCAGGAAGCTGCAAATTTACTTAGACTTTGCACTAAAATCGCCAAAAAAAATGACCTGGAACAGTAGATAACGCCATTAAAACCCCATGTTCACAGTTTAACAGCGGAAACACGCGGACTTAGCGTTTAGTTCCGCTTTAAAAGGGAGTAACACGCGAGGTCGTCGTCTCTTAAAGGGGAAGTACCGCGTGAGTTTGGTGCCGATCTGTTGTCTGGACTCCAGCCTCTCCTCGTCCGTCTGCATGGGGAGGATGTTCTTCTCCTCCAGCTCGCGTTTGGAAGGTCGGTTACTCAGTTTGATGGCCAGGGAGTCTTTTCTCAGCACCTTCTGAGCCAACGAACCTAAAGATACAACATAAACGTTTTGAATAAGAACAACTTTTTATTATGTAGATTGTGAAAGGCCAAAAACACACAACTATCATCATTTTTAGTGCTTTAGGAACAAGAAAATATCTATGTGCTTTACCAATTGTAGTTATGAGAAGTAGTGTGGACTTGATTCGTTTTTTTTAGTCCCTCATAGTTGCTTTACTTTGCTTCTTGCTCAAAGACTGGTACCAGGGATAGAACTCCAAACCTTCTGGCTAGTGGGTGGTGAAAATTTCAACCATTCACTATCATAGACTGTAAATAGAAGTGGACTGAGGGAGTGACTCTGTTGGCGTTCGGTTGCGCCCAAACGAAGCTAATCGAGGCTAGGAGTTATAGCGGCTAATTTGAAACCAAGTTCTACATTTGGAAATCCGAGAGCATAACCAACGAGCCAATCAGGAGCACCGCCGGTTTAGCAGGGAGCGAGCGCTTAGCAACGCTGTCAATCAAACCTGTTGCCAACGCTAGCGGGAGCGACCTCGAGGAAAGAAGACGCCTGATTTGTCTGTTATTAATGTTGATATCTTGATTTACGGAGACAATAGCGAAACGAAAACGCCAGAATCACGTAGAGCGAGTTAACACGAACATTTTAAGACCAAAATGACGAGTCTGACAGCAGCGGTTACAATTTTTCAACGTAAAGCGAATTGGAGCCAGAGTCGACGGAGCCGGAAGCGCGCCCATGATCACTTCCTACTCGGAATGCGGTGGCCGGCACGTCAGTTACGTCCATTTATGGGTTTGGCAGGGGGCGGGCGCTTAGCAACGAGGCACTATAGCCGGCAATCAAACCCGTTGCTAATGCTAACGGGCAGCGGATTGTTGTCAAGACATTGTGAACATGAATAATCAAAACATCAATTTGATTAACTTTTAACGTTTTCTAAGTCGGGTATTGATATTGTATTGATATTGTATTGATATTGTATTGATATTGTATTGCGAGTTACTTGGCAATGTCCAGCCACACGAGACACTGACTTGTGAATATGGAGTCGTCATCTTCGTCGTCGTCGTCGTCGTCGTCCACGCCGTGCTCGTCCTTGTACATGCTGGGCAGGTCCTCGTAGTCCGACTCGTTGGGCAGGTTCTCCTTGTCCTCCTCGTAGTCGATGATGACGGAGGGGACTTCTCTCCGGTCCAGAGGGGCGCACTGACCGCCGCCGTGCAAGGCAGAGCTGCGGAAACAAACGCAAACGAGTCAGTGAGGAGAGTTACGTTTGTGCGCGACTTCCGTTTATACGCGTTTTTTAAAAGGAAACGTAATTGGGCGACGCGTTAAATAAGTTTGATAAAAATATGGCAAATGGTCACTTTTTTTGTATAGCGCTTTTCCACCTTCGAGGCAAAGTGGGTCAAGTGTCTTGCCCAAGGACACAACGGCAGCATTCGTCTGTGAGAGCGGGATTCGAACCACCAACCTTCAGATCAGTGGAGATTCAGTGAGGAGAGTCATGTTCAGGTACGATTTCCATTTATACGTTTTTTTAAAGAGGAAAAAGTCATTGAGCAACACATTAAAATAAGTTTGATGAAAATATAAAGTCATAGGCTGAGGTTTTGCTTTTATTTGACAATTTAAGTTTAAGTTAAGGTTAAATAATATTATATTTAATTTAAATTTTAATCGATGGAGCGACAGTGGCTCAGTTGGTAGAGCGTTTGCCCACTGACTTGAAGGTTGGCAGTTCTAATGTCACTTCCGACATAAACAAATTTGGTAGAGAGGTCAGATCCGCTGACCCACAGGTTGGCGGCACGATTCCGGCTCCCACAGATGAACGGCGTCGTTGTGTCCTTGGGCAAGACACTTAACCCCCCCTCGCCCCCAGTGTCTGCGCACACTGGTGTATGAATGTGCGCGTGAATGGGTGAGTGGTTCCTTGATGTAAAGAGCTTCGAGTGCATTAAAATAACAAATAAATAATAAATATTTTACCATGAGCGTAGAGTATAAAACACAAGAGTCAGAAATGCTGGAGCAAGTCATTTTTCAGTATTTTAAACAGAGATTGAGATGAAATATTTAAATAATACATTTAAGGAGATTAAAAGGCAACTGCAGCAACACACGTTCGCGCTGGTTTAGTAGTGAGGACGTCATTCTGTTCTTTTGACGACATAATCGGCATGAAACTCAAAATTGTAAACACACAAAATATAAATAAATAATAAATATAAAATGCATTTATTTTTACTAGTTTCTACTTTTTATATACACACAGAAGGCATCAAATATATGAAGCAAGATATATGGAATTATGTAGTAAAGAGAATTTGAATAAAAATATTAAAAAAAAATGTTTAGTAGAGTTATTCAGCTTTTTTTTCTTTACTACATAATTCCATATATTTTACTTCATATATCTGATGTCTTCTGTGTGTATATAAAATGCATAAACTAGTAAAAATAAATAAATAAAAAAAACATTGAATGAGAGGGTGTGTCCAAACCTTTGACTGGCAGTGTATATTCTGAATAACATTACAACTGTCATCTGTAAAATCAATGTTTCCCACATTTCTGCCATTGCATATAGGTGAAAAAAACAAAACAAAACACCGGTATGATCCTTTCAAACTCCGTTCAAACTATTTGGGTGTAGATGGGTTCAAACTTCCTACATTTCAAAAGCCAAGCGGCCCTAAGCCCGGCGCGGCTCTTTCATGTAGAAATGGTAAAGTGGTGACACATTTGACAGATTGAATTCATCACAGTCTCGCCGTAGCTTCCTGAGCCACAGTTGCATAAGCGCAGGCTTTTAGAATAATTGTATCCGAAGTTGGGGCCATTACTTCCTTATCCCTTTCCAAATGGCCCCGGAGAAAATAGCTATCCGAATCTGGATTGTTACATAATGCCCAATCCCCCGCCCGTTTTCGGCAATAAGGAGCCGAGTGCAGCTGGTGATGTTATGTCAGGCCAAACGTGGCACTGTCCCACAAACACTCCAGTTGTGAATGAGGCCACGGAGCCCGGGGAGAGTGACGGAGTTCTGGTTTAAACCTGCGCAGACGCCGGCCTCGATAATGCCGCAATGTGACTCCTGACGGCTGCGTTACCTCCATATCGAACTGATCAGGGGCTCGTTATGATTCGTTACCATCAGGATGGACTCCTTATGGTAATGGTGAGCGCTCGGAATTCAGTGAAAAGAGACGTTACACCATTCTCTTAATAATTAATTTATGCAGTTAGGGACTCAAAGTGTAAAAGGCTGCATTTTTATATAGCGTTTTTTGGGTTAAGTGTCTTGCCTAAGGACGCAACGACAGTATTCATCTGTGGGAGCTGGATTCGCACCGCCGACCTTTGGGTCAGCGGATCTGACCACTCAACCAATCATGTTTACGTCGAGAGTGGGATTCAAACCGCAAACCTCAAACAACTGAGCTACTTTTGCCCACCTTCTGCTTCTTAACAGTAGGTTCCTGGTCCTGTTCTATACAAAGACCCTGGGTTTAAGAAATTGGGGCCGTTGCCATAGGAATTAACAATAAAAACAAAATACACCATCGTATTAAATGGCGAAAAGGATATTGTCCGAAACCCATGAACACAAAGACGGGCCCCGAGTTCAAATGGGCGTGACCGACAGACGGATTAGCCAATCGGAGAAGCGTCAAAATGAGTTAAAAACAAACATGGCGGAGAACACGCAGGGCCAATGCGCAAAGCACGAAACGCTGTTCATTTGAGGCAGGAGGAGTTCGATGATGTTCTAAAAACCCAGCGGACAGTTTCCTAAGTCACTGAAATAAACTGACGTGATTCTGACCAAACTCCAACTCCTTCCTCAGATGGAGAATATGTGTAATATTAATATATATATTACACTAAATGGGAGTTGGCTCAGAGATTAAAAATGATCTTCGCTGCAATAATGTGGTGAGGTCTGCAATATATAGTCTCTAAAATGTCCCAATAAGACTTAAGGTGGAATCACTGTCAGGTTTAAAGAGATTAAGACAAAGAATTTGGATTAAAGGTCCTGTATTACACAAACTTGACTCTTGTGAGCTTTAAGTCGTGTTATAATGTTGTTCCCTCCTCAAAAACAGACCTGGAGTTGTGTTTTGTTTCATTCACACATGTTTGAGTAACTCTTTATTATTAGTCTGTCTACATCTCCAAAGCTCAAAACGCTCTGTTCCACCTTGTGATGTCATGAAGTGGTAGTTTTCAAGTTAACAGCTCCTTTTACCTTTAACTCAGTAGAGATTGGAAATTCCAGGGCTGAAATCATCCAAATGATTCTAGTGACGTTATATGGAGTTTAAAAACACAGCGGCGCACTTCATGTATTACCACATAGTGACATCATATATGGAGTTAAAAACACAGCGGCGCACTTCATGTATTACCACATAGTGACATCACAAGGTGGAACCGAGAGTTTTCTGTTTGAGAGAAACTGCAACAACACAATGCGTATGAAAAGTTTACCATTTGTTTCAATAAAATTTTATGTTGTCTTTTGAGTCTCAGAACATGTTTTATCTTTAATAAGAGACGTGTGTGTTTTAGTAATAAAATATAAATACCGTATTTTCTGGAGTATAAGTCGCACCAGCCAAAAAATGCATCATAATGAAGAAAAAAACATATATTTCACATATAAATCGCATCTAAGTATAAGTCGCACCCCTGGCCAAACTATGAAAAAAAGGATGTCTTATAGTCCGGAAAATACGGTAATTAGAAAATGCTAATTACAGAGTTAAAGTTAAAGGTGCACTGTGTAACTTTTCTGGTGGATAGTATGCCATTAGCTAATCTCCATGGAAATTACAGATCATACGTTTTGAGAGGCAACCCGGGAATTATGCATATATTTTAGAGCAATAGTAACACCTGTATTGAACAAAAATGTATATAAAATATGTAGTGTTGTAGTGAAGATCAAACTAATCGAGACCAAGGCCCGTCCAAGACCACAGGGTCCTGAGACTGAGACAAGACCGAGACGTCTGAGGGTCCAGACCGAGACGTCTGAGGGTCCAGACCGAGACGTCTGAGGGTCCAGACCGAGACTTTTAAAGGCCGAGACACTGGTATCGAACAGAAAAAGCTGGATCGGTGCATCCCTCATTTCTGAGCTTCCATATTATTCACCCAGATGAGTTTAGAAGCACTTTTCACAACTTTCTCAGCAAGGTTTTCCAGTCACGATAAAGCTAACAACCAGTAACATGCTAATAGTGAACGTCCTGATTCTTGGACGGTAAAACGCAGAGCTGCTTTTACAATATACACTGCCCAGCCAAAAAAAAAGTCGCCACCTGGATTTAACTAAGCAAATAGGTCCGAGCCTCCTATTGGATAATTACAGCAGGTTCAGCAACAATTGAATTTGTTCTTCCCTGATGACACGGGCATATTCCAAGATGACAATGCCAGGATTCATCGGGCTCAAATTGTGACAGAGTGGTTCAGGAGCCTGGATGGAAATAAATCTTGAACGTTGCAGAAGCTTATGGAAACAATGCCACAACGAATGCCGTAATCAAAACTAAAGGTGTGCAACCAAATATTAGAGTGTGTGACCTTTTTTTTTTTTGGTGGCGACTTTTTTTTTGGCCAGGCAGTGTATCTGTGTGAGGGCAAAACCAAATTTGCTATGGGTGCTGTCACTTTATCGAAAACTAATGCATTTGCATGTAGCGAGTGCATTTGGACTCTCGGTCTTGGACTCAAGCGCATTTCGGGTCTCGGTCTCGGTCTCGACTACTCCGACACTAAAACTAACTAAACTATGTTTAATAAAACTATGTTTAATGTCCTACTGTGCAATGCAATCACAGCATGTAAATTATGCACCTTTTTAAAGCTATTCATTTAAATTCAAAGTTACGTGTATTCGCAATATTACATCCATAGTTACTTTTTATTGTTCTAAAATTCTAATTCTAATCTTCTCTACAACCAAATACAGACCATGTTTCTGCTGCCTCCCGTGTCAGACTTATTGATAAAACTAAAAATAAAACCAATGCATTTTGGCTGCAACCAAAATTAGACATCGATCGGCCTGTGTGCCCCGCCCCCTCCCCTCAGTTATTCCACGTCGTTATTCCGAGTCCACTGACCTCTCGAACCTCTGCATGGACAGCGCCAGGGTTTTATTGAGCTCCTCGATGATGCGACTGGGCGCGTGCAGACCGCCGTACTGCAGCTGGAGCGGGTGGTGCAGAGCGGACAGCCCCATGAGCTGCGAGGGCAGGAAGGGAGGGCCGTGGAGGGAGGGTAACACCTGAGGGGGAGTGCACCTCTGGGAGTGGGTGCCCGGAGGGTTGGGCGTGGGGGAGGGGGAGGAGTCGTGACACCCCTGAGGCACGCAGATCATCACCTTCTTCGGCGGCAAGGGCGGAGAGTGCTTACCCCCGGGCATGCTGGGTAACTTCAGCTGGCAAGAATCTGAAGGACGAGAAGCGAATGGTCAGATCTTCATATCAACCAAACAAAAACTCAACCTTTTTTTAAAAACGCTGTAATATATTTTCACCTTTGGGAAAAACAGAACGGTTCGCAGAGGTCCAAAGTCATTCCTCATTTACCTTATGCATTCCGAGCATCCTAATTATTCACCATGATGAGTTTATAAGCACTTTTCACAACTTTTCAAGCAAAGTTTCACATCATGATGAAGCTAATAGCAAGTGCTAACATGCTAATAGCGCACCTCCTGATTCTTGGACAGTAAAACACTTTATAATTAGATGCAGACAGTTCACAGCTTTTACAAAACATCTGTGTGAGGGCAAAACCAAATTTGGTCAACTACAAAGAAAAAAATGTGTGTTGTCACTTTATCGAAAACTATAGCAACAGTGGTGGAAGAAGTACTCAGTTTTGTTACTTAAGTAAAAAGCAAAAAATATTCAAGTATCACATGAAAAATCTACTTAAGTAAAAGTATTAAAGTACCTGTTTAAAAACGTAGTGATTTTGTGCTGAATTTTGTTCAACAGAAACAACTAAATCGAATCGTTGTTTTTTTGTAGCTGTTTTTATTTGTATATTTTTGTTTGTTCAAACTATGAACATGTTTTCAGCAGGTATGAATCCATCATAAAAATCCTAAAAATGTTTACTTTTCAGTCCAGTTCAAAATGTAGTGGAGCAAAATGTAGTAGTAGTACATTTTTAAGTGGATACTTTTTACTTTAAGTATAAATTTCAGGTATCTGTACTTTACTTAAGTACAGTACTTTACAACTTTTACTTGGTTATGTTCCACCACTGCATAACACATAGCACAATACCTTGTCACTGAATTAATTCAAAATATTTCATTCTAATTAAATTAATGCCTGTCACTTCTAAGTCTCTATGTCTCTAAATATATTAAAAAAAAACAACAAAACCCAAAAAACAAAAAAAACAAAAAATAGCATCTCTAGATTATTAAAAAATTACCTAAACTGGTCCATTTTTAAACTAATATGATGCTTCTGTTAAACTTTTTTATGAAATATTATGTGGTAAAAACAACACATTTTAGCATTTCATCATTACTAGGGATGAAACCTACACACAAACTACTACTACAACCCCACGTAAGCCCAGCCCTCCACACACATCGTCTGCAGGCATCAG
>JACM01063758.1:0-12390 GCA_000787095.1 Periophthalmodon schlosseri
ACTAAATTCTGCATAATATTAATTGTACTGTATTTCTTGATATACAGCAGTAAATAGCACTGAGTGGACACTATGTTCAGGCTCGTGCTCCTCTAACAGTGCCACAAACTGCCTGTGATTTGGTGATTTGGTGATTTGGTGATTTGGTGATTTGGTGCTCGTGCCCTGATCAAGTTCACTATTTCTGTAACAATATCAGTTACATGGTTCATTTTTAGCACTGACTTGCACAACACATGCTGATGTGGAATACAACAATACCACTTTCTTTACCACCTTCTGCGTTGATTTCATTCACTTTATCTTGCATACGTTTCAATGTCCGGCATTTTTACAGATTTCAACAACCGTTGTGACTCCCGGCAGTCTGTCCCGAACACGCGTTTACCTCCGTGAGTAAATCGCTCCCTGTCGTCCCTTTCAGTGAGCGCATTGCTGCCAGCCCCTCCGTAATCTTGACGAATACGAGTAACTGGGCTGTGCCACGGGCGTCACGGCTCTCGTCCAAAGCCGAGGAGAAAAAGTCCATTTCAGCATTGGTCAAGTTTCGGTATTTCTCGCCGTGTTTCGTCTGGTAATGCCGGCTCAAACTGTAGTATTTGAGCAGCGCGATCTGCTCTCCGCAAACTAAACACACGCCTTTATCTCTGACTTCAGTAAATAAATACTTAGCAGTCCATGTTTTGTTGAAAGCCCTGCATTCAGCATCTACCTTTCTTCTTTTTGTGGACATGTTGTTGGCTAAAGTCTTCACGTGATCTTATGCTAAATAATATCAAAAAACTAAACACAACTTCAAAATAAAAGCAAAGCACATTCGGTCCATGCATGAGGTAGAATTAGAAAATACTTTTATTTTGCAATGAATGAATTAACCTTACGCAGGCCAGTCAGAATGAACCAAAGGGTTGTTTAACAAGTCTCACTTTCGCTTTTTTTGCGCTCTCTTTGCTCTCTGCGCTAAGTCACTCCCCTTCAGAGCGCTATAACAACACAGTCAGTGCTGAAACTACGGCACATCACATCAGGTTTGTGAAGTTGTAATGTATAGTTTTATATGATGTTTTTGTATATTTATGGAGAACTGTCGTGTGGGAGCATGGGTGACGTAGACTTGTGGGCGGAGCCTTGTACAGAATCTTACTGGAGGGTTTGAATAGGGCCCGGGAGAGATCACCAGATTACGCAAACATGCATGGATGACATTTAAAACCCCTTCAGGCATGTTTTTGATGCGGGAACATTATAAGAGCAAGGTTGAAAGCTTTTTAAAAAAAAGAGCGATTTTGCATAATACTCCCTCTTTAAACTTTTTCAAAATTGGCAAACATTTTTTATTCTAATTTCATGGCCGGCTGATTTGAACACAGAAGTGACTGTAATTTCCCTCATGACCTGGTCTTGTATTAATTATGATAAAGTTCTCAAAGTGTTCTCAAAGTGCAGTGGTGTGAGTGAGACAGATGCTGGACTATTATGGGATGTCCTACTCTTTACTCTGAGGCCCGTGTTATTAAGAGATGCCCTGTTCTTTATAAGCGAGCTCTGTATTATGATGTAGTGCAGCGATCGGGACACAGAGGTCGTTAAGCCGCTCGTTAGCTTAGCGGACCAGATTACGCAACATGCATGGATGACATTTAAAACCCCTTCAGGCATGTTTTTGATGCGGGAACATTATAAGAGCAAGGTTGAAAGCTTTTTAAAAAAAAGAGCGATTTTGCATAATACTCCCTCTTTAAACTTTTTCAAAATTGGCAAACATTTTTTATTCTAATTTTATGGCCGGCTGATTTGAACACAGAAGTGACTGTAATTTCCCTCATGACCTGGTCTTGTATTAATTATGATAAAGTTCTCAAAGTGTTCTCAAAGTGCAGTGGTGTGAGTGAGACAGATGCTGGACTATTATGGGATGTCCTACTCTTTACTCTGAGGCCCGTGTTATTAAGAGATGCCCTGTTCTTTATAAGCGAGCTCTGTATTATGATGTAGTGCAGCGATCGGGACACAGAGGTCGTTAAGCCGCTCGTTAGCTTAGCGGCGTGGCGTCATTCCTCTTCGTTAGCGCTCTTCGTTAGCGCTCTTTGATTAGCGCTCAGTCTTCATAACGACGTCCCCAGTGACCCTCCACAGAAACAGACCGAAATGTGAGCAAGTGTCAGAGGTGATCAACCAGGAAGTGTCTCTGTCATTATTAATAACATGGAGATTAGAGGGGTCGAGCTAACGGCTAAAGCTAATTTCAATATTTAATGATATGCAGAGTGTTAGACTCGTTTTTTGGTCCAAGGGTTAGGAAGTGTACGTTAGCATGCTAGTTGTTGTTAGCTTTACTGTGCTGGCAAAACTCCGCTCTGGTCTCTGAGAGTTGTGAAAAGTGCTTATAAACTCATCGTGGTGAATAATTAGTATGTTCACAATGCGTAAGGTGATTGAGGAACTGTGTCAGATGCCCTCCCTGTGTGTCAGATGTGTCAGATGCCCTCCCTGGGTGTGTCAGATGAATCATGTACAGTTTGGTTGTGGACAGAGCAGCTGAGGCCTGTTTAAACATTCATGATCTGGACGTGATCTTTGGGAAAATATTGAAAAGAAATGAGTCCAGACACAGAGACACAGAGAGGAGCCAGGATCACACAAACATGGATTTAGGCTTAGTTTAGTCTTTAGTCCTGGTGTAGTCCTGGTTTAGTCCTGGTTTAGTCCTGGTATAGTCCTGGTTTAGTTCTGGTTTAGTCCTGGTTTAGTCCTTGCTTTAATTCTTAGCCTGATTTGGTCCTGGTTTAGATTAGGATTAAATATAACCTGAAATATGTAAATCCTTCAGTGTCTCTGGGTTAAACCTGCATTTGACCCGTCCTTCAGTGTCTCTGGGTTAAACCTGTCAGGAGCAGTGGCTCAGATCTGGTTAAGATCCTGGTCAGGACCTCGCTGGTGTGTGTTACTCAAATTGTCTCTTGTTTTAGCTCAGGCCCACTGCTTTTGTCTTTACTAGTGGACATTATGGTAGAAAGGTAGAAAGGTAGAAATATGAAACTGGATGCTTTGAAACAGAGACTAAATCTTACTCACTACCTAAACCCCAGCACCTGCAGCCATCATGAATCAGTGCTAGTGCAGCCTCTGCAGCTCAGTGAGTGAATTCTGGAGGTTCTTTCACATGAGGCCTGTCCATATGTGTCCTCTAGGCAGTGCTGGGAAGTAACTGAATACATGTGCTGAGAATACAAATACTCATTTTGAGTAGCTGTAATCTGGTACAGTTACTTTTTGGTGGTATTCAGAGTACAGTTACTTCTCTAAAATTAGAGGAATACATTATGGTATTTGATCATGTAATTTAGGCTTCAAACTCCACAGAGTCAGGGAGAAAAGTCGGCTCTGCTCTTGTGGTGAAGCAGGTGTGATTTTTCCATCTCCAGTGAGCGGCAGAAAATGCTTTAAAAACCGTGAAACAGACATAAAGCTTTAACGCTACTCGATGTGAGAGTAGTCCAAGTATTCAGAATGCAGTTCTCTGATTGGACCATGTATCTAAGTAACTAAATACATTTTCAGAGTATTCCTCCCATCACTGTCTGCAGGTTAAGTTATTGTTGCAGGTTCAGTTCAGAGAGCAGCACCTTTAAAACATGTTCTCCAGCTCATTACTGTCTTGGATTGACGATTTCTCTTCTTCTTTTTTTCTGGATGTTACATTTTATTACATCCAAACACATCTCTCTCTCTCTCTCTCTCTCTCTCTGCCTCGAGCGCCAACGTCTTTACTCCTGAAAAATACAATTATGTTTCCCTTTCCTTTAGCTTCAGCTTCTCACCCTGAGGACCTGCTCTCCTCCTCCTCCTTCTCCTTCTCGTCCTCCTCTTCTCCTTCTCCTCCTTCTTCCTCTCCTCCTCCTCCCCTCTTCCTATCCTCTTCTCCTCTTCCTATCCTTTTCCTCTCCTCCTCCTCTCCCCCTCCTCCATCTTTCCTCTTCCCCTCCTTCTTCTTCTCCTCCTCCTCTCCCCCTCCTTCATCTCTCCTCTTCTTCTCCTCCTCCTCCTCTTCCCTTCCTCTCCTTCTTTTCCTCCTTCGCCACCTTTCCTCTTCCTCTATTCCTCTGTTCCTCCTCCTCTCCTCTTCCTCTCCTCCTCTTCTCCAGTTCCTCTCACCCCCCCTTCCTCTCATCCTCTCCTCCTCCTCCTCTTCATCCTCTCCTCCCACTCACAGGGCAAGAGTCGAGTTAGCCGTTAGCGTTTGTTAGCTGTCTGTTAGCTGACTGTTAGCTGCTGTTAGCGGTTAGCAGCGGTTCGTGTGGGCAGGAGGATTGAAGGTCGGACTGGTCTCTGGCTCGAGGAGGGTTTCACACACGAGTAATACAACATGTCCATAAATTTAGTCTCATTCTGTGGTGTTTTTAGACGTTAAATCTCCAAAAGTCAAACTCACTAATGTTTCTGTGGACACACGGGGATACAGGAGGACGGGAGGGCATCTGACACACGGGGATACAGGAAGGTGATTCAGACTCGTTGTAATTGTTATTTCTGGATATAACTTGAGATGGAGAGCAGCCGTTGCCGTGGAAACAGGTCTATGCTGGTCCACAAGAAGGCAGCGGCCATTTTGAGTCCATTTTGAATCAGCTGGAGCGGGTTTCGGTTTAAGTTCATTTATGCAACAAAATCTAATTCTCTTTTGTCCTCAGTCCTTGTGCTGATTCTTAACCTGCTTTAGTCCTAGTTAAGATTAAGATTAGATATAAAAATGTGTTCTGCATTTGACCCAACCGTCAGTGTCTTTAAACCTACATCTGACCCTCATGTGTCTAGTTAAAACCGTTTAAAATGAAAAAGAGGTCAGTTTTTTAAGTTTATAAAACTGTAAAAAAAACTTTACCTAATATTAATCTCCGTAGTGGCTCACCCATGTGTATTTTGGGTGAAGTGTTTTGCCCAGTGACACAACAACAGTGGGTGTAGTTGGGTTTGAACCTCCAATCTTTTTCTTTGCCAATTGCCCCACAAAACTAAGCCAGGATTAAACTAGTTATAGGGAAGGTCTAAATCAAGACTGAATCAGAACTGAACCAGGACTAAACCAGGACTGAACCAGGACTGAACCAGGACTGAACCAGGACTAAACCAGGACTGAACCAAAACTAAACCAGGACTAGACCAGGACTGAACCAGGACTAAACGAACCAGGACTGAACCAGGACTAAACCAGGACTGAACCAGGACTGAACCAGGACTGAACCAGGTCTAGACCAGGACTGAACCAGGTCTAGACCAGGACTGAACCAGGACTAAACCTGACTGTCAGACTGAAGCAGCTGAACTAGTTTTTAAATTGTCCATATTTACTTAAGCCCAGGGTTGTTTTTGAGCCTGAGTTACTTAAGCCTGAGGTTATTTTTGAGCCTGAGTTTGTGTTAAATGAATTCAGTTTGTTTCAGGGGAAAAAGTGAAACTCTCTGAAGTGGCATTTGTCACAGTAAAAGTGCTGCACCTGCACTTTAACCAAAGGAGAGAGGGAAGAGGGGGAGGAGGGAGGGAGGAGAGGGGGAACGGGGAGAGAGGGATAGGATGAGGGATGAAGGGACATAGAGAGAGGGAAGAGAGAGTGAAAGAGAAGAGGGGGAAGAGAGGAAAAAGAGGGGGAAGGGGGAGAGAGGGATGGGATGAGGGATGAAGGGAGATAGAGGGGTGAGAGGGAGAAAAAAGGGATTAAAAAGAGAGACAGAGAGACTATAAAGAGAGAGCGAGGGTGAGGGGAAATAAAGAGAGAGAGGGAGCAAAAGAGAAGGGGGGGTGAAAAAAAAGAAAGAACTAATAATGAGAGGAAGAGCAAAAGGAAAGAGAGGAATACAGAAAGATAGAGGGAGAGAGGGGGAAGAGGGGTGGAGTGAAAAATTAGAGGCAGAGAGAAAGAAAGAGGTAAAGAATGTGTAATGTGACAACTGCAGGGAGAGAGAGAAAAAAGAGAGAGAGGGAAAAGAGAGAATAAAGTTACAGAGGGAGGGATGAAGGGAGACAGAGAGAGCGAAAGAGGGGTGGAGTGAAACATAAGAGGCAGAGAGAAAGAAAAGAGGGGATGAATGTGTAATGTGACAGTTTCAGACCAAAATAGTTCATTTCTAACTTCACAGAGTCATCACTGTCACAGCTTAGGTCCTGCTCCAGTCCCTCTCCTCCTCTCTCACCTATCTCTTATCTCCTCTCTCCTCCTCTCTCATTTCTCTCCTCTCTCTTCTCTTTCCCCTCTTCTCATCTCTCTCCTCTCTCTATCTTCTCCTCCTCTCTCTCTCCTCTCTCATCTCTCTGTCCTCTCTCTTCTCTCTTCTTTTTCTCCTCTTTCTCCTCTCTCATCTCTCTCCTCTGCCCTCTCTCTCTCCTCCTCTCTCTCCTGTCTCTCTCCTCCTCTCTCTCCTCCCTCCCTCTTTCTCCTTCTCTCTATCTCCTCTTTCTTTTCATACTTCTCCTCTCTCCCTCTCTCCTCTCCCTCTCTTCTCTCCTCTCTCTCTCTCTCTCTCTCTCTCTCCTCCGTCTCTCCTCTCTTCTTCCCTCGCTCCTGTGAATAAACCAAAAGTGTTTGATTTTCGTTACAAATGCTTTTGACATTTCTCTGATCAAACCTGCTCCCTGAGGCCACGGCCATCTTCACATCTTTACAAACTCACAAAGAGACAAATGTTCCTCCTGTCCTCCTCCTCTGTTCCTCTGCTCCTCTGACCTTCTCCTCTGCCTCCTCTGCGCCTCTGCCCCTCTCCTCTGCTCCTCTGCCCCTCTCCTCTGCATCCTCTGCTCCTCTGCCCCTCTCCTCTGCATCCTCTGCTCCTCTGCCCCTCTCCTCTGCATCCTCTGCTCCTCTGCCCCTCTCCTCTGCATCCTCTGCTCCTCTGCCCCTCTCCTCTGCATCCTCTGCTCCTCTGCCCCTCTCCTCTGCATCCTCTGCTCCTCTGCCCCTCTCCTCTGCATCCTCTGCTCCTCTGCCCCTCTCCTCTGCATCCTCTGCTCCTCTGCCCCTCTCCTCTGCATCCTCTGCTCCTCTGCCCCTCTCCTCTGCATCCTCTGCTCCTCTGCCCCTCTCCTCTGCATCCTCTGCTCCTCTGCCCCTCTCCTCTGCATCCTCTGCTCCTCTGCCCCTCTCCTCTGCATCCTCTGCTCCTCTGCCCCTCTCCTCTGCATCCTCTGCTCCTCTGCCCCTCTCCTCTGCATCCTCTGCTCCTCTGACCCTCTCCTCTGCTCCTCTCCTCTGGTCCTCTGTTCCTCTGCTCCTCTCCTCCTCTCCTCTGGTCCTCTGACCCTCTCCTCTTCATCTTCTGTTCCTCTCCTATTCATCCTCTGACCCTCTCTTCTCCTCCTCTGACCCTCTCCTCTGCTCCTCTCCTCTGGTCCTCTGTTCCTCTGCTCCTCTCCTCTGCTCCTCTGACCCTCTCCTATTCATCCTCTGCTCCTCTCTTCTGCTCCTCTGACCCTCTCCTCTGCTCCTCTGCATCCTCTGCTCCTCTGACCCTCTGTTCTGCTCCTCTGCCCCTCTCCTCTGCTCCTCTGCATCCTCTGCTCCTCTGACCCTCTGTTCTGCTCCTCTGCCCCTCTCCTCTGCATCCTTTGCTCCTCTGATCCTCTCCTCCTCTGACCCTCTCCTCTGCTCCTCTGCCCCTCTCCTCTGCATCCTCTGCTCCTCTGACCCTCTCCTCCTCTGACCCTCTCCTCTGCTTCTCTCCTCTGGTCCTCTGTTCCTCTGCTCCTCTCCTCTGGTCCTCTGACCCTCTCCTCTTCATCCTCTGTTCCTCTCCTATTCACCCTCTGACCCTCTCTTCTGCTCCTCTGACCCTCTCCTATTCATCCTCTCCTCCTTTTGCACAAACTTTTCTTCTTCATAGACGATGTTCTCTGTAGCGATATGTGAATTTATTTGAACTGAATTCTGAGTGAATAATGAGCTCGGGGAGGAGCTCTGAGGCGAGCGGAACTGTAAAACAGAAAAGGATTAACAGAAACCTGCAGCTTTGAACGTGTCGACGCTAATTATGAGAGAAAAGTATTTAAACACCATTAATCCTCTTTTACACAGAGATGGAGATGAGGCTACGGGCACACTTTGGACCGTGAGGAGGAGGGGGGGAGAGGGGGAGGAGAGAGAAGAAGGAGAGAGGTGGCTACAGGCATGCTTTGGACCGTGAGGAGGAGAGAGGGAGAGAGGGAGGAGAGAGAGAGAGGAGAGAGAGAGGGAGATGAGGCTATAGGCAGGCTTTGGACTGTGAGGAGGAGAGGGGGAGAGAGGGAGGAGAGAGAAGGGGAGATGAGGCTATAGGCACGTTTTGGACCATGAGGAGGAGAGGGGAAGAGGGGGAGGAGACAGAGGGAGGAGAGAGAGAGATGGAGACGTGACTACAGGCACGCTTTGGACCGTGAGGAGGAGAGGGGGAGAAGGGGAGGAGAGAGAGGGAAGAGAGAGAGGGAGATGAGGCTATGGGCACGCTTTGGACCGTGAGGAGGAGAGGGGGAGAGGGGGAGAGGGAGAGGAGAGAGAGGGAGGAGAGAGAGAAGGAGAGGTGGCTACAGGCACACTTTGGACCGTGAGGAGGAGAGAGGGAGAGAGGAGGAGGGAGGGGGAGAGATGACGATGTGACTACGGGCACGTCTTGGACCGTGAGGAGGAGAGAGGGAGAGAGGAGGAAGGAGGGAAAGAAGGAGAGAGAAGGAGAGGGAAGGAGAAGGGTAGGGAAGGAGAGGGAGGGAAAGAAGGAGAGACAAGAAGAAAGAAAGACAGGGGAAGGGAGGGAGCGGGAGGGAGAGGTGACTATGGGCACGCTTTGGACCATGAAAGTAAGAGGAGAGGGGGAAAGAGAGAACAGAGCGGGAGGGAGGGGGGCGAGAGAAGGAAAGAGGAGAGGGAAACAAGGAGAGGAGAGAGAAGGATAGGGGGAGGGAGGAAGATGAGAGGGGGAGAGGGAGAGAAGGATATGTGGCTACGGGCACGCTTTGGACCATGGAACCATGGAAGAAGAGGAGAAGGGTGGAAGTGAGAGAGGGAGAAAGAAAAAGAGACAGAGGTAAAGGAAGAGAGAGGGGAGGGAGAATGGGAGAAAGGAGAGAGGAAGAAGTGGAGGAGAGAGGGGGAGAGAAAGGAGGAGCGTGACCAAAGATAAATTGAAATAGGTGTAAACCGCCGGGTGAAGCAGCGTGGCTAATGTGCTTGTTTTAATAATAACAGTGAATGTTTTGTTCAAATATAAAATGCAGATTAAAGTCGTTCCATTTGGTAAAGTGCAGAGCAATTAGAAAAGCGTTTTGTTTATGGAATAATAAAATACATCCCCCCGTCAAACGCTGCCCCGCTGTTTGTGCCGAGGTTTGTCCAGCGAAGTGTTTACAAATGTACTCTACTTTAGCTCGTGTTTAGCCCTTAGCTCGTATTTAGCCTTTAGCTCGTATTTAGCCTTTAGCTCGTATGCTAATGTTTGTGGAGCTTTCTTCTGGACGTTTAGCAGAATCTGGCTCCTGTTCCATCTGTGAGAGGAACACGTCTGGAACCAAGTGATAAAACTGAAAGTCTGCCGGGCTTTTTTAGTTGTTTTTTTGAGAATTTCAAGTGAGGAAATTCAGTGTTTTTGCGAATATGACAAAGACTTGCCTCAAATGTCCAAATAAACATGATGCTGGGGGTATTCTACATGCATGTCTATGGTGGAATGTTCAGCAGTTACCATGGAGACACCGGATCCCCTTAGAGCTCGGCATTTCGTCCGGGGGTGGGAACGTTACTATTGTAACCGTGGCAACCCACTTTTAAACAGTGTTTTCTGTCCACATGAGCTGAGATCCAAAAAAACTGACTTTTGACAAAACAAAGTGAATTTAGAGATAAAATTATACCCAAAACACACGCAGCTTTTTGTTGGCTTTATGTTGATGCATCAGAGGCTCCATTTTCCCCAAACACAGTTACACCAAACAACGACTCTCTGTGTCAGTGGTTAGGCTCATAAATGTTGATTTTTGTCAATATATTTTTTCACAGTCAGGTTAAGATTAGTAAATAGGCTGTAAATATAAACCTGCCACTGCTTTTCAAACAGGAAGTGATCATAACAGACAAATCAGGCACCTTCTTTCCCTGAGGTCACTCCCACTAGCGTTAGCAACGGGTTTGATTGACAGCGTTGCTAAGTGCCTGCTCCCTGCTAAGCTCCCACTAGCGTTAGCAACGGGTTTGATTGACAGCGTTGCTAAGCGCCTGCTCCCTGCTAAAACAGCGGTGCGGGTGAGAAGGGGCGTTACCTTCAACAGCCTCGCTCCAAATTGGCGCTTTGGTTGCTATGATACTCACAGTCAGGATTCCAAATATGGAATTGGGCTCCAAATTCACCCTGTAACTGCTCTAGCCTCGATGAGCCTCATTTGACTGGAGCCAAACGCTGTGGGTGACGTCGCACTCACTCGGTCCACTTCTTTATACAGTCTGTGGGTTAGGATCAGGGTTAGGTTTAGTAACGGATGAGCTTAGGGCTTTTGGTTGGGTCTGCTTGCCGGGTCTTGGCAAAACTGAGCTGTATTTTTTTTTTTTTTTTTTTACAAAAGAAGAACGATATTAGTTAACTGGATTTAACGGATTTAACTGTCGCTAAAACCTTAATATTTCTGTAATTCCTTTCGCTGATTATGAAATGAATAGTGGTGTGTCGTCGTGGCAACACGACCTTCTCTGCCGGGCCTTGACATTTCAGCCATGAATGTAAAACTAATGATTTTATTGCATCAAGTAAATTACAGTTTTATATTTTTTTAGATCTAAAATTCTCTCAAACATGACATAAATATGAGTGTTCTATCAGATTCGCTGTTATTTTGGGGGTTATACGTTCAGACATGATGCCTCGTTCCTCGGGTGACTAGCGCTAACTTAGTCTCTTTCACTTTTGAGTTTGAAAGAAAAAGATACATTATGCTCTCATTTGGACTTTCTCTTTGGACAAATAATGGGATTTTTTTTTTTTTTTTTTTTTTAAGAAGATCAGTTTATGTTCGTTACCAAAGTTAGTTGTTCAGAAGAGCTTCTAAAACAACCAGACTCCTAGCAAAGGGTTTACTGTCACTCGGACCTTACGGGACTGTTGGATTCGTGGGCTAGTTAGCAGCAGCAGTTAGTTAGCTTTGATTGACATGAAACGCTAAGCTCCGCCCCCGGACGAAATGCCGAGAATTTAGGGAGTCCCACAGAGACAGTCCCATGGAGACAGTCAACACGTTAGCAAACAGCCAAAAAAGTTTTAAGATTGTCTGAAAACTTAAGAAAAAATACAAAATTGATTTAAACAATGCATTCTCAGGAGCTTGTGATCAATATGAATGTTAGCTAGCGTGTTACTCTGATGTAATTTGAGAGAGACTTGTTTAACAGCACAAATCATCTCAGCTGTTGTAGTTCAGCTAAATCAGTTCTTTCTGGTCAGATTGTGTTAAAACAAAACTCAGATTAAGTCTAACTTGAGTAACAGAACTTCAGAAAGAGCAGTGCCTCCAGTTAGCATCACACCCCCAGAGAATGTGGATGCCATCAGCTGCAAAGTATGAATTGATTCAAACTAAATCAAAAAGCGCTAAATTAAAGATGCACTGCGTAACTCTTCTGCCACCTGCTT
Organism: Periophthalmodon schlosseri; assembly: GCA_000787095.1. Classification (NCBI taxonomy): domain Eukaryota; kingdom Metazoa; phylum Chordata; class Actinopteri; order Gobiiformes; family Gobiidae; genus Periophthalmodon; species Periophthalmodon schlosseri. Next base: position 11,634 of record JACM01063758.1, read on the forward strand.
GTTTCCATGGAGACGCCGTCGCTTTGCCTGGAACTGATCTTACATTTACAATATGACAGTTGTGTTTACTTCCCAAAATATCTAAAAAACAAGACCCTACAAACCCAAAAACTTGTTTATATAAAAGTGTTATTTTCGAATGTCCAGAACGTTTGGAGAAAGTTCAGAGTTTCTGCTGGTTTCAGTTGAAGTTACACAATAAATTATTCAAGCAGAAATGAGGAGCTAAACGGAGGCTAAACGCTCGGTGCCTCAGAACACGGCCTGAGCTCTGAGGCTAAACAGAGCCAGGGCACAGGGGGGAGAGCGCTGCCAATACCAGGGGCAAGTGTCCTTGTGTCCTCAGGCAAGACACCTCACCCTCACTGCTTAGTGTGAATGTGGTGTGTGTTGGCGGTGGAGGGAGGGGCTGATGGTGCAGATTGGCAGCCTCACTTCCGTCAGTCTGTCCCATGGCAGCTGTGGCTACAGAGGCATATTGTGTAAACTACTGCTACTACTACTGCTGCTACTGCTACTACTACAACTACTACTAATACTGCTACTGCTACTACTCTCTTTCTCTCCCCTTTCTCTCTCTCTCCCTCTCTCGTTCCATCCCTCTCACCTCCCTCTTTCTCTCCCTCCCCCTCTCTCTTTTCTCCCTCCCCTTTTCTCTCTCTCTCGCTCTCCCCCTCCCTCTCTCCTCTCCCTCTCTCCCTCTTTCCCCTCTCCTCCCCCCTTCTCATTTCCCTCCCTCTCTCCTCTCCCCCCCTCT
>JACM01078478.1:0-10351 GCA_000787095.1 Periophthalmodon schlosseri
GGCTAACAGTTATAGGGACGAATTTGGTGCTGGATTTCATATTTGGAATTCCTCCCACAAATATCATAGCAACCAAAGAGCATCTGGAGCGAAGCTGTTGAAGGTAACGCCCCTTCCCGCCCCCCCCCCCCGCTTTGCCGGGGGGGGGGGTCAATCAAACCTGTTGCCAAACGGGAGCGACCTCTGGGAAAGAAGGCGCCTGATTCGTCTGTTATTAATGCTCATATCTTGATTTACGGACACAATAGCGGAATAAAAACACCAGGAATCGCGTAGACGGGTCGATACGAACATTTTCAGAACAAAATGACGAGCCTGACAGCAGCAGTTACAGAGGGAGGGGCGACAATTTCCTAATGTAAAGTGAGTCGGAGCCAGAGTCGATGGAGCTGGACGCGCGCCCGTGATCGCTTCCTATTTGGAACGCGGCGGCTAGCGGGTTAGCTGAGTCCATTTATATATACAGTCTATGATTCAGACACTCATTTGAAAGATGTAATCATGTAAATATGTAAATGGGACTGATAATGACGATCAACATTATAAACCTATGTTTGAGCATCAACATCCGTATCGGGGGCTGGGTTTTTTTGGAGTTTTTTTTTATTAATTTTTTTTTTTTTTTTTCACATTTTACTATACTGAAGCATCATTTTGATTATTTCATTTCGTATTTCATTCTTTTACACATTTAAATGCAGTAGGTGTGAACTGAGAATGGATCTATTCATTTTGTCTAGTCACTTCACACTTGTAACTATCTGCGTGATTGAGACATACATTGCAAAATCAGTCCAGCGCCTGCATATCTGTTTATTTTACAATTATCACATATTTTGGGTACAGCTTTTGGGCAGTGAAGCAAGGCGGACCCCCAGCGCACAGCCAATCAGCTCTCACCACACAGCGAAATATGCCGTTAGCTCTTTTCAATGGCTACAATGTTTTACAATTAGATGTGTTTTCTCAAATGTTAATGATCTATTTTGAATCTTTTTTATCAGAAATGTTGATCACTAAATTTGTACTTTCAGCGTTCTGTCTACTGATGTTCTAGTACTTTCTGTCATAACACTACAATTTCCCCATGTGGGACTAATAGGGCATAATAACAGTTCTCTTATCTTATCCTGGGCATGTTTGAGCACTGCAGTTGAATCTGTGTTTTAAAAAATATTCGCAAATGTGTTTATTTTATTTCTGAAGGCCGGAGACACTAGCTTTGGCGGTGGTTGGTCTGCGCTTTGTTGCGATACTTCCTGTCTACACTGATGTAAAGATTTGACATCGGCCGGAGGTCAGGTGGGCGGGACATGCGTAGCTGGGCTTCCGTGCTTTATGCGGCTGTGACTAAAGCGACTGATCAAAAGTGTTAGAATGCAGAATACTTGGAAGCCTGGTTTATTTCTAGATCTATTGTTAATGGCTGTACTCCATGTGCCTGCGTAGAATCTGTGAATGGAAACAATAAATAGGCTACAAACAGAAAAGTCCAGTTGTCAGTAAGATAAGATTTGGCGTACATCCAAAGACATACTACTGTTGTTAGTGTTGGGCATAGGTAGTGGTGGATGAAGTACTCAACTTTGTTACTTAAGTAAAAGTACAGATACACAGGTAAAAAGTTACTCAAGTAAAAGTAAAAGTATCACATGAAAAAATCTACTTAAGTAAAAGTATTTAAGTGCCTGTTTAAAAATGTACTTTAAGAATATTTCAAGCCAGTGTTGTTAATTTGTTCGTGTTAAATCTAGTGATATTGATTAAAAATTATACATATTTTGGTCAACAGTAACAATACAAATCCACTTTAAAATTTTTCTAATGAATTGTGTGTATTTATTTTTGTTTGCTCAAAGCCGAAGCTTGAACTTGAAAACTTTAGTCAGGATGTTACCACGAACATGGTAAAAATAACCCCTCAAATAATCTGAAAAGTACTTTTTACTTTTCAGTCCTACTCTCAAACGAACATGGAAAAATAACCCCTCAAATAATCTGAAAAGTACTTTTTACTTTTCAGTCCTACTCTCAAATGTAGTGAAGTAAAAGTAAAAAGTATCCACTGTAAACTGACTTAAGTAAAGTACAGATACCTAAAAATTCTACTTAAGTACAGTACTTTATATACATTATAGTGTATGTAATGTTCTGATGTCCCAAATGAACCAGGATAATGAAGTATAAAGTAAACTGAAAAAATTCTACTGACAACCACTCGACCACACTTGTAACATCAGAGCCTCGTTAGAAAACATTACCATGTGTGGCACTTTTTTGCATAGGTTTTGGGAGTTAGCTATTAGCACCAAAATTAGCATACATGCTATCAACAACATAATAAACATATCTTAAAACGTTATGTTGGACAAAAATATAGCTGGTCAGTTTGACAGTAACATTTTATGGGATAGGATGTTAATATCAGTACCAGATTGTGTGTGTAGTATTTCTAAACATAGTAAAAGCCAAAGTTAAATCTGTCAATTGGACAAAAAGTTGTAGGAGTGAAGACGTTTCGCTGCTCATCCAAGCCGCTTCTTCAGTTCTGGTCAGACACTGGTGGACACTGCCTTATATCTGTCTGAAGGGAGGAGCTAACTACACTGAAACTGTAAACAGCTATTGTCTCCAGTTTCGGCCTAACGAACCTGTTCAACCTTTAACGACCCCCTATTGTTCTCTTTGTTCCTATTTGTTTTGGGTCTGAGGATGGAATCATAGCAGGGCAGGGCATTTGTGTGACTATGTATATCGGCTGGCCCCATGTAATACCTTAAGAGCGTATTCGTTTGCGTGCAGGTAACTGTGAGGAGATGTTGGAGGACCACAGTGGGACCATAGCAGGTGTAGTGTGTGTGCTCCTGCTGCTCATCTGTGGAGGACTGCTGGGTCTGCTCTTGTGGAGGTAAGGAACACTTCAGATACCTGCATGTGGCAATGAACACTCGAGCGTGTTCATTTTTACATGCTATATTATTTTTGAAAAAAAAAAAAGTTCTTTATTATGTGTCAGTCATGGCGTAAAAGTGCATTATGTAATTTTTCTGTTGCATCAACCGCTACCTCTTTTGTGCCACCTGCTATGAGACAAGCAGGTGGCACAATCAGGCCAAGTTATGGGGTCAGATCTGTGGATAGGCGACCCACTCAATTCAACTCAATTTAATTTCATTTATATAGCACATTTAAAAACAACTTCAGCTGCCCAAAGTGCTTCACATAAAACGTCAACAAAAATAGGCAATAAAACAATAAAACACCAAGATATCCTGTCTAGCTAGTGTTAAATGCCAGGGGGAAGAGGTGGGCTTTTAGTCTAGTCTTAAACTGCGTTATAGACAGAGGATCTGACAGGCAGAGGGCGCTGTTCCTTAGCCTTGGACCTTCAATTGGAGAAACGCAAAATAGAGAAGTTTAACGTTATACTAACGTATCCATGGAAACAAGCTGGTGATGAGCCCACCTTTAAAGATTGTCACCATTGTGTCTGTTCCAGGAGCTATCGACGTAACAGTAACACCAGGGAGAGGCTGCGCGACCACGTGGATGACCACAGCTGAACAAAGTGTTTTAAAGAGATTTCAGACGACTGTGAGTTCATTTAAAAAAGCAACTTAAATTCTTGAGCATGAACAGAGCCAGTGCCAAAAGATCTGCTTTTGCCTTCTTAAAAAAGCAGTCATAGTCAAGTATTAAAAATTTTAGCTCAACATATATTACCAGTCAAAAGCTTGGACACACCTTCTCATTCATTTTTTTTTCTTTATGTTGTTTCTTTACTACTTTCTATATTGTAGATACACATTGAAGACATGGAATAATGAAGAAAGATGTATGGAATTATATAGCAAAGATGTAAAAAAATGTACATTTTTTGATATATATTTTATGTTCAGATTCCTCAAAGTAGCCACCCTTTGCTTTGTTGATACTTGAGTGAGAATCCATGATGTAAATGAAATGTCATGAAAATAAACAAATGAAAAAGTGTGTCAAAACTTTTACTATGCTACGCTATTTCAGATGCAAAAGTTGTCAGTATATTGCTAATTTAAAAAGTCCAGGTTTGAATTACAGTGGACTTACTGTAATGTAATGACTTACTGTAAAAAAGTTTATATTGACCATGGGGGACATTTTGTGTAAATAACTATGTAGAGTTTACGTTAGATGCCTAATTTGTGCTGCAGACATTGTCCAAAGCTCTGGTTTTAAATATACTGTATAAGAAAAGAAACTATGACAAACAGGCCTTCACTGAGGTATGAAAAAAGAAAATGAATGAGAAGCCAGATATGTTTCTACACTGCCCCCTGCTGGATATAACTTGATACATGAAAAGAAATCAATTTTGTACTGTATTTTAACATATACTGACACGCTGAATTCAAAAGTACTATTCTGCTCAATAAAAATAGCAACAATTTTGAATTTGAAAATGTGAACCAGTGTGGTTCATCAAAACTTTTACCACAAATGTAAAAGTGAAAGAAAATAACCTAATTTAAGGAGATTTTGTCATGAATTTGAGATCAAATAAATGTATAGTGTCCCGCTCTGGTGTGACCCCAGAAACAAAAGGTGTTTCACCTCAATGATGGAAGTCCAGACTACAGTCACAACTGAATCTGGGTTGAGGACACATACAAGTTTGTCTCATTCTCAGTATATGGACAGGTCATACCTCATATGAAAGCTCAGAACCTCCAGACTTCACTCACTGGGGTTTATGTTATAATTTGATCTGGATCATTACTACCTAAACGTGTCTGCTGTTTTTTGTAACTATCAGTATAATAATTGTTATCAGTAAAACCTAATTTTGATATATTTACCCCAGATCATGGGGACAAAAATTCCCTCTGTTTTACACCATAGTCCTCAAGACTTGCTATTGACTTGAAACATTTTAGAATAGAATAAAAGATGTTGAGAAATAAGCTCTGAAACTCCCTGTAGGTTGTTTCCTCTCAATGTTCTTGGTGCGTCTCCAAAAAGTGCAGCTTGTGTACGTGCGATACCCCAGTACACCTTCCCACCTCACCTCCTGTCGGTCACCACAGCAACAGACCGAATCACGAAACCTCTTTCAAAAGGTCAGAGGGCGTACAGAGGACAAAGACAAAGGAGGGATGTGGGAGGAAAAAAAACACTATTGGATGTTTGGAAAGTTTAGGTACGCCGCAGGGAGGTGAAGCCCAAAGATCGACTAGACTTTTACAAACTTGAGTCCAGAAAGAAGAAATGTTGTGGTGGTAAAGCTCCAAGAGACTGCATAACCTTAAAGCAGAGTAAGAAGAAAGATGGCTCCCCACGGCTGTATCCTCCGGAAGCATAGGCTATAATAAGGTAATATCAAAAGAGCAGCGATGAGAATACTGATCAGACAAGAGTGTGTGCCAACTTCACATCTCTGCAAGCCAAGAGGAATCAGTATTTTAAGTTTTGATATTGAGACCAAGTATACTAAATGAAGATAGTGAAGGACTGGTTATAGTCAAAGGCCCTGTTCCCGATTTTATCTGATGTTTTTGAGGAAAATTTGTCTTGCACCAGTACAAATATACTGTAGAAGCAGTTCTAAATAAGTCCGCTGTGTGCTGACTGCGTCCTATTATATAGTGTTTTATTGTCCGATAATCAGGAAGTGCGGGTTAGCATGCTAGTTGCTTTACTCTGACAGTAAAACTCTACTTTGACCTCTGAAAGTTGTGAAAAGTGCTTATAAACTCCATCCATCCATTTTCTTCCGCTTATCCAGCAATCTAAGCAGGGACTCCCAGACTTCCCTCACCCCAGACACTTCCTTCAGCTCCTCCAGTGAGACCCCAAGCCGTTCCCAGGCCAGCTGAGAGACATAGTCCCTGCGTCCTGCGTCTTCCCCGGGGCCTCCTCCCCATGGGACATGTCCGGAGAGGAGACAAGTCCCTGCGTCCTGCGTCTTCCCCGGGGCCTCCTCCCCATGGGACATGTCCGGAACACCTCCCTAGGGAGGTGTCCAGAAGGCATTTATTATACAATATATATACAAATATACTAATATATTTATACATTTTTGTAGCTACCATATTGGCCTCAGTCTGAAGGTAAAAAGCACAAAACAAAAATTTTACAAAACTCAAAGCTGTTATTTCAGAAAAAAAACACAAAAAAACTAAAATATGACCAAAAATTTAATACATGATGGACTTCTGAATTCTAATTTAACATGTAACATAAGGGTGTTTAAAGTACAAGGGCTCACAGGTCCTAGTGAAAATACTGGCCCAGAACAGCTGTCTGAAAAAGGTCAGATGTATCAAATATGATTTCACTTTAATTAGAGAACAAAGCAACTGGAGTGAAAATCCACCGTGTTCTCAGGCCAGCACATAGTACATGGAGATCTGCCTCTATGAAAGAATAAGAATGAGGATAGTTATTAATTATTGCTCAAACAAAAATGACACTTTCTGTGAACCAGGACACCAATACACTTTTTATACACCTGGAAATATTGGCTAATTGTAAAAAAAAAAAAAAAAAAATTCTTGCCCCAGAACAGATATATTGTAAAAGCAGCTCTTAGGGTCAAAATGAGACCGATCTTTGCTGTCTGCGTCAAATTATAAAAAGCGTTATTATCAGTGCGCTGTTAGCATGCTAGTTGTTGTTAGCTTTACAGTGATGGCAAGGCAATATAAGGCAAGGCAAGTCTATTTGTATAGCACTATTTGTACACAATGTAATTCAAAGTGCCTTACAGAATAAAAAAATAAAATGACAATACAAACAAATCAAAACATAAATAATCATAAATATCCATCATGAAATTAACATTAAAGAGAAGAGTGCAGAATAAAAACCTTTCAGTCATATGCACAGCTAAACAGAACTGTTTTGAGCCTGGATTTAAACATTGTCAAAGTAGAGGCCTGTCTCACATCTTCAGGAAGACTGTTCCAGGTTTTAGCTGCATAAAACTGAAACGCTGATTCCCCATGTTTAGTCCTGACTCCAGCTCCAGCAGGAGGCTGGTCCCTGAGGTCCTCAGAGTACGAGATGGTTCATATGGCACTAACATGTGGGAGATGTACTTTGGTGCTAGGCCATAGACAGATTCCCAGGCCACATAGACCCTTCAACGTGTCCTGTTCTCTCTAATGGCCTTCTCCAGGTGGGATATGCCCAGCACATTTCTCTAGGGAGGGGTCCAGGGGGCATCCAGAACAGTTTGGTCCAGTTAGACGCTTTCTAACCACTCATCTGCTTTTGTCGAATAATTACCGCCAGCTAATGAGATAAACAAAACAAGTGTTAAAGAGCAGGCAAGATTTGAAAAAATAGATATACTTTTTTATGAACACAATGGTTAATATTACATTTGGTCAGTCTCCTACAATTGTAATTTTTCTTTGGACAACTGGGATATCTGCTTCACTCTCCTTTGTCTAAAATCTCTCCAAGATTTGCCAAATTATACACGTGACTTTACACAGTGGGGATAGCCCCCCTTTATAAATGAGTTTGATCACAGGGACAGCTGTAATTATTTGATGTTTACACAATAGAGCACGCAAAAGGTTTTACAGATATGCTGTGCATTTTGTTAGTGTTTATTATAATGAAGTCATTTTGTTTTTATTTTTATAAGTGCTTACAGTAGAATGTCCAGTACACAGTGAGGACTCTGCCTGAGCTCCAGAAGATCCTGGACGTCTGCCTCCTTCAGGTTGTTCCCCCACAGGATAAACTCCTTCAGGTACAGCGGGTTGGACTTTAGAGCCGAGGCAAAGAGGGCACAGCTGGACTCTGGTAAACTGCAGTTATTCAGTCTAAAATACCATAGAAATAGAATTTAGAAAGATGTTTATTTATAAATAATTTGTTTATAATTGTAACAGTGTCCGATAATTAGGAAGTGCAATGTTAACATGCTAGTGGTTGTTAGCTTTACTGTGACAGCAAAATTCCACTTTGACCTCTGAAAGTTATGCAAAGTGCTAATATACAGTGTACCCTATAATAAAATGAATATTAAAGGAGCTGTATTCAATCTTAAAAATGATTTTATTATATTTTTTTTAATAAAAAGTTGTTCTTTGGATCTTACCCTAGCAATAATCATCAAGGTCTAATTATACCACCACTGATCATCATTTACTATGACAACATGAGGATCAGAATTTCATAAAAAATGCCTGTGTCCTGCACTGCACATTTCTCTGCCATCTCGCTTTCTGGCAGTCTACAGACAACACGTACTACAAACTGTGTGAAATATTTCCCTTGACTAAAGTCATTATGTCTACAACACTGGAAATAATCTCTGCTCGCAGTGAGGCCTTTGAGGCCAAAAACAACCAGTGGAGTGAGCGAGAGAGACAGTGGATGACTGAGAAAAAGACCTTTCAAGAAAGAAGCGAGGAGGAAAGAGGAAGTTCTCACCAGAGAGTTGGTCTACAAAGAGAGAGAGGAACAGTGGAGGGTCAAACAACAGGCCTGGTGTGAGGACAGGAGGAACTGCTGAGGAAAGTCAGTGCTTTGCAGGAGTTACTTTCCAAAGCTCATCAGTAGACTGACTCAGAGGAGAAAGTGAACCATGATTCCTCTAAAATAGAACAAATACTAAATTCAATCTGGCTGCAGTAAATCCCATGACGAACTACACAAATGACTGCAATGTCTTACAGTTGGTTTAAACAGTTTGAAAGGAAGCACCACCCATGTTTCTAAAAGTGAAACCCACCCACCCACTGCACTAGAGTATTTAGATCAATGCCCTTGTTCATAGTAAACCATGTAAATACAGACTCATTCTATTTACTATTGTTAACCAGTCTGATGATGGTAACTTAGGCCTGTCGTTTTGGAGACTTTTTGATCCCAAGACAGCTAACTCTTGTAAATAAAATAAATAACATGAGATAAGAGAACCTCTATGTGCCCCACAATAGGAAAATAAAGATGAATAACTATTAAAAATATACATGGCAGCATTTTGGCTTTTTGTTCATACAGTGATATTATACAACAGCCATGTGACATTACTTTCTAATGAGAAAGAGTGAAATGATTGTCGAGATTAAAAACTTGTAAAAAGACAGATCATTAGAATTGATCATCTTGAATCATTTGAGTTACTTGTGTGGATGCAATGGAACATTTAATGTGTAACAGATAAATTCAACTCACTCCAGTGTCTCAAGTCTACAGTCTGGATTCTGCAGAAAACTGCACAGATGCTCCACTGTTGACTTCTTCATCTCAATAAACCCCAGGTCCAGTTTTTTTAAATGCAAAAGGTTGGACTTGAGGGCTGAGACCAAAGCCAGACAGCCTGACTCCGACACAGCGCATCGGTACAATCTGAACAGAGAAAAATGGTGTATTAGCCAGTATGGAAGTGTGGAGTGTTTGCAGTCTCAAGCAGAGTCACATTATGTCCTTATGTCCTTTGTAGAGGAGGTGCCACAGCATTTCACAGGGAGGACAGTGTGCATGTACACTACCACTCAAGAGTATAGATAGATAGACATATAGATATATATATATAGATAAATATACATACAGATATATAGATATAGATATAGATACACACACACATACATAGATAGATATCGACTCAAAAAATAATTAATCGCGATTAATTATGTTAACGCAGGTCATGTGTATCAGTCAATAAACCTGATCCAAGAGCCCCACTCCGGTCTGTGAGCCGCTGTGCTCGCTTTTTCCTCTCTCAGCACATACACAGAGAGGGTGGGTCTACTGTGTCTGTGCACTGGACATGAGGAAGAGGGCCCTGCTGTACAGAGAGCGCGACAGAGACGAGTCTAAGCTCCATCTGAGTTTTTAAACTATCAAAAAGAGTCAGTGATCATGGAAAAACGGCCCGCTAAACTCTGCAAACCGAGAGTGGCGCTAAATACATACTCAAATGTGCGAGCGGAGTTTACCGCAAGCATCAATCATGTTTACTTTGAAAACTACGGAGATATTAACTTCTCACGTGTTTAGGTTTGAAATAGGACTGCACCAGAACTGAACCAGGATTAAGGAAGGACTAAAGAGGAGGACTGACCTTTACCAGACCTGAATTTGACTGAAGCAAGACTAAGCCAGGACTCTAGCAGCCTCCATTTAGCTCATAGTGAGTAGAACACACTACACAGAACGACCACAGGATTGGAGACTTTTGATTTGAAAAAGTAGTTTCAACTTCAAAAAGTTAAATAACATTTCAATCCTATATTTGAATGTAGACATTAGAAAAATTATAATTATTAATTATATAGAAAAATTAGAGTTTTTTAAATAACTTGGTCACAGAAAAAAAAAGAACACTGGGTGAATACTGCAGTATATT
>JACM01073435.1:0-13636 GCA_000787095.1 Periophthalmodon schlosseri
ATGCCAATTGAACTGACTTCACTACATATCTAAAAGATTAAACATTTATTTCAGCATGTGTGGCGCATTTTACATTACATTTAACATTTCACATACAAAAATGTTGTTCAAAAGACACAGAAAAAAATGGTCTTGAATTCAATTTTGGTATTACATTTTAGTAGAATGTTAAAGAAAAATAGCATGGTGATCAGCACAATCATCAAAATAAGTAAACTAAAAGGAAATGACTTGGCATTAAAATCCAAATATCACACAGTATATTTGTGACTGGGCCCTGTGAGGATCAGTCTGTCAGTGCTGCTCTGCTCTCACTCTGGAGTACACACACTCCTGCTCTCCTCTTGTGTTACTGCTCTGTCTCACTTTTCTAGAGGAGAAATTCGGCGCTGCGTAGTTGACATTTGCACTTGAGCCCTAGAAATATGGAGACAAAATAAACATGTAACCACTAAAATCTCAACCATATACAATTATCTGTTTAATTTAATTCACTCAGCTCATAAATTAATTTCAAAATGTGTCAATATCAGCATGTACCGTATTTTCAGAACTCTCACAGTGTGGACCAGTTATAGTATCAGGAGAATCTGTAAAATATATTTTGCCATATTAGCAGAGAGAACTATACCAGGAAATAGTTCACATTTAGTGTATTGTACTTCTGCAGTGTGCACAGAGCCTCCCTCTCTTCACACAGAGGACGATGATCAGGAGCACACAGACACACAACAGGACTGACAGAGCCACAGTCACTGGCACCAGCTGCAGATCTGGGCGCTCATCTGAAAATGGATAGATTCCAAATGAATCTGGTAGAAGCCTCATTCATCTGCATAGCACTGACTGGAGTCAGAGTCAATCTAGGATGGCTGTGCGTTTGTGTTTGGGGTGAAACAAATACTATTTTTTAGTTGATTGGCTGAAGTTTCACTAAAATCAGGTAAACACCTAAGCTGGAGTGAGACAGGATGTATTCCAGTGAGCTTGTGAATCCACAAATATCTTTTAAACAAAACTCCAACACAGTGTGTGGTTTTCACCTAAGTGGATCTCCTCTGCACCTGCCGTCCAGTCAGGTGTGCGGAGTCCACCAAGGAACTAACTCAAAAAGATCGCATGAATTCATGCTGCTAAGTCGCAGGTAAACATTTATTTATGAGATTGTAAACGCAGTAGTTGATAGACTTACAATGAGAACAATGGCATTCTTTAGATGCTCAGAAAGTCATAGTTGTACATTCAGTCAGTCAAATGTTGTCTTTAGACACTACAATTATCTGCAGACTTAAAATAAGACTTTTAGAACAGATATGACGTACCTATGTCCAGTGTGGTTCCTGTCCCAAACAGGATATGTCCACATGTGTGCACAGCGCAGTAGTATGTCCCAGCCTCAGAGGAGTGTCCTATAGTTTTAGACAGACTGTAGACACAGCTGTAGTTTGTAAAGTGGGACATGAGTCCAGTGTGAGGCTCCACAGATCCAGCTCTGAACCAGTGCACCTGCTGCTGTTGTGGACACTGGATTTGGCTCTTGTTGTTTTTGGGCTGAAGTGAGCACTGAAGAGACACTGAGCCTCCTGGGACCACTGAAGCTGAGGATGGACTCTGTGTCACATGAACACAGCTCTGTGAGTCTGCTCCATCTGTGCCAAAGACAAGAGCACACAGTGTCAGCAGGTCCTCTTTACAATTCACTCAGTGTTCTAATACTTTACCATTAACAACCAAGAAGGTGCTGTTCATGAAGCTCAGAATAATTCCATTCCTTATTTGACAATGGTAGACTGCTTCGTCCTCCTTTCTGATATTTCTGATTTCAAAAATATGTTTTTTGTCAGCTGTAGTGAGGGTAAAACGATCTTGATCTTTTTGTCCATAGTATACATTTGCAATGTGTTGCATTGTATGTCCTGGAGTTTGCTTATACCAATAAACTGTACTCATAGCGCCAAAAGAACCCAAACATGTAAATGTGAGTGTCTCCAGGTTGGACCACCGTCACAGATATTTGGTCCTCTGCACTTTGACCTGTAAAACACAGCCATAAATACCAAATATTTCATATACTCTCTTAGTGTAGTTTTACTTACACAAGGTGCTTAAGAAGATGAAGGCAGTGAGTGATCCAATCATGCTTCTTCTGATGTTCCAGACAGACTTACATGTGTATTTGAAGTCTTTGAAAAGCGGAAACAGTAGCGGAAACAGAAATTTATCACACCCTAAGCATAATGAAGGTCTGTAAGGTAGGTAGGTATTCTCCATAAAACTTAAAATGAGAGGTTTTTATGATTTGCTAATTTTTACTTAATTTTTAGGGGATAATAGCTGTTGTAACTATAAATGATATGCAATATGCAAAGGAAAGTTTATAAATATGTTGAAAATTGCAGGAAGTAGAACATATTGATGACATCGCACTAGAGAGAATTCTGTCAAAAAGTTAGGCACAATTTACAGTGCAAGAAACAAATTCCTTCTGATACTTGGACTGAGGGAGTGTGATGTCCAAATGAAGCCAATTCAGGTTAGCAGTTATAGCGGCTAGTTTGGAACCAGCATCCATATTTGGAAATTTGAGCATGTGTATCATAGCAACCAAAGAGCCAACATGGAGCGAGGCTGTTGAAGCTTGTTCATTTTATTTCAGTAATTTATTTGGTGGGCTTTCTCGCCTTAAATAACAGCAGACTAAGGCTCTAAGTTATATCTATATCTCTATGTTTCTTATACAGAGGGATAGTCTGGTCACCACTCCCACCATCACGCTCTGAGCTTGGCTCAAAATACAATCAGATTTGCTTATTTCAGAGACACACGTGAAATGGAGGAGCTCATTGGTCACCGGTCATTTAGGACAAACTCAAACTTATATTACCTTGTAATGTAGCTAGTCCATTACACGGGCCTACACTTAAAGCTAGCAGGTAAAAAGGACAATACACAAAGAAGTCTGAAATGTTTATCGATTGGTTGAGGTGGTTGCAGCTAAAGTTGGCCTGTAACAAAAGATAAGTATAAGTGCATCAGCAAATTAATTGTAACTGAATTGTTTGGGATTTCTACTTACTAGTGATGTTGCGAGATGTGCCGAGGCTTCGAAGCTTGTGTCGAGTAATGAAGGGGCTGTTTCTGCAAAGTGCATATCAAGGCTTGCTTCATTTGGTGGAGGCGCCAAAAATGATGACGTCCGAAGCCTCGCTGCCTCGCTGTACCACGTGATTGCTTCGGGAAGTGGTTCAGATTTTGCCGCGAGCTATTACAGCGATATAGACCCCTCAGGCTCCATTCAAAATGTGGGTATATGAAGGAGAGTTGCGGTCAGTTGAGAGTTTGGATAGAGTTTGGATAGAGTTTATATAGTTTGGAGATATTTTGGAGAGAGTTTGGAGAGTTTAGGGAGAGAGATTTAGAAGAGTAGGATAGGTGATAAGATGGAACCAGCGAGGAAGAGGAGGTTTTCCCCTGTGTGGGAACACTTTGATTTTGATTTTGTTTCTGAATAAAAATGAATAAAATTTCCCCTGTCCTGTACATCATTGTCCAAGTTACACAAGCATAATCTGCCCTTTTCCTAGTTCCACAAGCACTTTCACTGTCCTCTGCCTGATTACGCCCTTGCCATTTTCAGAAAAACAGCTAAACCTGCCATATTATGATATTACCATTTTGGGAAAATTTACACACACAGAATACATACAAAATTTATTATACACATATGTGATAATATATGTACAGAAATTATTTGGTCATACATTTTTTGTAATTCATAGTCATTCCCAACAGACATAACAGACACAAAAATTCAATGCATCACACATTATGTGGTTCAGATACAGCTGCCTGTGATCATACACTTGGCCAGTAGGTGATTTTGTGCACATATGAAGCTTCGAGAAATGAACCTTTTCTCGAAACAATTGGCTCAAGTGGTTCAATGCCTCATGAGGCTTCATCTCACCATTACTACTACTTACCTTACCCATATTGTTTGCCATCTTAGGTGTTCCGACCAAATGAGTCCCCGGGGAGCCGGAGCACCTTAAGAGGGTTCCGGAGCAGACAACTGTGTGCTGACAAGGAGGGGTGTCAAAATATTTTAGCTTGTTGTATTTTGTTTTATTTTTCACAGTTAACACTGATGAATTGATATAGAGCTCTATTTTATCCTATTTTTTTTACACTGTTTTTGCGAAAGATAATTTTTAACAATATTTGTGGATGTGCTGAAACTTACTTGTGCTGCAGTATGGGCATAACCAATTAAGGGAGGTGCTCTATAAAAGGAGCCAACCTCAGTCTGTTAAAAGTGAGGGTGCTGTGTGTACAGGTTGTTACTGCTATGCTGATTTTAAATTTTCCTGTTTTTTGTAAATATTTTTGGGTGCCGGAAATAAATGCACGTGGGTCTGCACTGGACAAATCGTCTCAGCTCTACTCTGTTCCTTGTCAACACCGTTAAGGTTGCTATCCGGGCGATTACATAATTCAAATTAACAGTTAAACATAATAAGAATGCCCTCGACCCTCGTGATTGTGGGGTATATGCCACCGCAAAGAGCCGACCTCTCATCCGCGCCTGCATCACCTCTCACCCACAATGTCGATGTATATAGTACACTACTCCATTCATTCCAACGAGACATATTCTGATGAGACATAATGTCACGCCTGCATGGTTGGAGATAGAGGTATGTCCTCTTTTTTCAAGTTTCAATGGTCAAACAATTTTTTTCCATTCCATTCAAAACCCATGTACTTCTATGGCAAATATAATACAATTTTTTGTATGTCCCGACATGTTCTATTTTTCATACTATGTTTTATCTTTATATTGATTTTTTTTTTTTTTTTTTGGTCAGGCTCCCATCGGCCCCATGAAACAAATTTTTGAGGTGGCACTGGTGACGTTTTTAGTCCCCTGTGATATTTTTTTTTTCCTTTCTGTTTTTCTCGTAAGCAGCCATATTTGTTTTGATGCTGATGGACCGTGCAGATTCCAGGCAGGATAAAATGTGTAAAATGAGGCCCCTCCTGGTAGAGCCTGGAGGCTACAGGTCTGTCGCCAGATTGTGGCAATAAAGCTCAACAGTGACCGCTCACTTCAAGGTCCTGGAGGTAAATTTCCCATTAATATTTCACAAAAACTGTAAATTTTATTAAAGCGTTGAGTTTTAAAACATTTTTCTGAATACTGAAAACAACAGCGTTATGGACTCGATCACACATCTGGATACCCTCCGTCGTAACTTTAAACTCTTAATATTTTAATTTTTCAAAACATCAATGGAAAATCTACTTCCAGAACCTCTGTGGGCTCCATTTCCAGCCTACCTGCCTGAAGGAAACACACCCAGACTTGGGAGAAACCAATTATATATTATAAGGCCTAGATAGAATGTGGGTTCTGTTCTGCAAAAGGGGCAGCCATCCTGTGAGTGGAGAGAGTGAAGAGAACAATTCTGATGGAAAATAATGTAAAAACTGGGCCAGAAAATGCATTGGTTTAAGTGTTTAAATGGAAATATAATGGTATATTTGTAGTCCTAATAATGCAGAGAACTCTACCGGTCTCTGTCACGGCACTTTTTCTCAGGATTATGAAAATGAATATTCACAGTAAAAACACTGCACTGGCCTATATTTTATGCAGAACTTTTGTTTTTATGTCAATACATGGTATAGATACAGCCATTGATAATTATTCTGTTTATTTCACGCCTATTACTTTAAAGAACGATTTATTAACTTTTTTTTTTTTTTTTCAAGATTTGTTCAGTATGATAGAACATGGGCATTCAATAAAGTATAAATGCAAAAAAAAAGTCCAATCAAAGTGTTAAAGGGAACATTAAAATAAATAAGTCCTGCTTCTTATTAGTTTGTATGCATTCTTCTGTACAATATGTCTGCTAGAACTGAACATTCTTATTCAATATATATAATATATATGAATGACAAAACCATATATACATAACAAAACCATATATACATAAAAAAGACACTGCTCTTTCACAATAAACGTAACGTTTCAAGTATATTCCCTCATGGCTGAGTACAAACATTCCGGCTGTGATCCATTCTTCATGTTTGATCTCTTCACTTTTCTCAGAGGAAACTCCAGAGCAACATAGTTGACATCTGCTTCTTTGCCCTCCTGTGAAAAGTAGTCAGACTATATTACTGTATAACAAGTTTATCTATGTGTATCCTTTGATGATACATTTATCAGTCAATCCTGTGAGTCTGGAATCAATTTCCCTAAAATATATGATATTCCCTTGAACTCAATAACTGGCACTATTTAGATGCAATGCAACAAGAATGTCTGTCCTTATTTCCAATGCAGCAAGAATTTGTGCCAATTTACTTTGATTGCATTTTAATATTTTGAAAATGCAATGTACAGATGTTATGTTTATTTCAAACAGGGGGGCTTAAACTTCTTTCCTTGGCGGGCCAAAATGAATACATATTATTGTACATAATGTTAATTATGTATTATATTAAGCAGGTTTTTTCTGCAAAGAGTTTCATGGTTGTCTTTTATTATTGTGTTTTTAAGGGTATTTCATCTCCTTTGCAATTATGGAAAATGTTTTCAGTGCAAATCAAACAAATCTCACTACCCTTTCACAGGTCAAATTAGACCCCCTGGAGAGCCAAGTTTGACCCGCAAGCCACACATTGGGCCCTGCTTATTTAAAACATCCAATTGAATTTATTATACACTTTACACATTGTACACCATAAATGACAAATTGCCTTGTTTTGTCCAAACTCCCCAGAATGTTGATGAATTTCACCTCATCGTTGGATTGATCCGCCATAACTGTGTTCAAGAGTTCAAAGGAGTTGGAAGCAGGTATTACATCTGTTTAAAAAAAAGTGTTCAATGTGAAATTAATCAATGTTGTAACTTAAATATGTGTAACATATAGTTACACTGTACATAGTTCTTAAAATTGGCTTAAAATGTTAAGACCTAAAAAAAAAATAAGTGCCTTAATGTGGTTCAAGGATTGTCCTGTGCCTTCTTCATGTGCTGCTAACTGCTGTCTGGAGTTTTTTGTTCTAACTCTTAGGAGCACGTTCTGAAATGTGCCAAAATTAGAAAAAATATGATATGCAAATAAAAGACCTCCTCATGGCAAAGGCACAGTCCTACTTAAAAGGACTGTACCAGATTTTTATTGTCTTAAAAACTTGAAAAAACAGTGAACTTATTCTTGACTAAGCCATATGAATTCAGAGTATCCTAATTATTCACCGCAATGAGTTTACAAGCGCTTTCACAATTTTCAGAGGCCGGCGCAGAGTTTTGGTGTCACGGTTATGCTAACAACTAGCATGCTAATCACGCATTCTCTGATACTTGGACAATGATACCTTTATAATTTGATGCAGACAGTACACAATAGACTTATTTTGACCTCAAGAGCTGCTTATACAATATATCTGTACTGGGACAAATTTAGCTTGGTCTTAAGATTTTGAGCAGGACTATACACACCACACACCTTTGCGATCAGCAGCTTTTCGGTATAGGCAGAACATCACAGCATTGATGACAGTCGAGCAGAGCAGCAGGATCCCAAGGGCAAAACAAACTGGCAGCAAATCTGTAGGGACATGAACATTATAATCAGTCAGATTCAGGAATTTTCATGCACACATTAAAACAACATACTGTTTCATAGAACCCCTTAAGTCGGTTTAAAAGGCAATAGCAACATGTCAATAAATAGTCATATAAATAGTACAATATAAAATATGCTGAGTGTCTAATTAAAAGGTTCTATATTACACAAAATTGATTCTTGTGAGTGTTAAGCCATGTTATAATGTTGTTAACTCCTCAAAAACACACCCAGATTTGTGTTTTGTTTCATTCACACATGTTTGAGCAATCCTGCATTATTAGTCTGTCTAGATCTCCAAAACTCAAAATATTCTGTTCCACCTCTGTGATGTAGTGGTAGTTTTTAAGCTAACTGCCCTTTTACCTTTAGTTCAGTAGAGACTGGCAGTTCCAGGGCTGAAATCATCCAAATGATTCTAGTGAAGGTCTATGGAGTTTAAAAACACAGTGGAGCACTTCCTGTATTACCACATGACATCACAAGGTGGAGTGTTTTCTGTTTGAGAGACTGATTTGTGTGTTAAACATGTGTGAAACAAAACACAACTCCGCATATGTTTTTGATGAGGATACAACATTGTACCATAGATCGGAAAATAGCGTAATATGAGGTCTTTAAAGCAGCAAAGTTCCAGTGCTCATGTTCTGGTTTAACAATTGATTTGTCATTTCACATGTAACACACTGAAACCATATTATAGAAAAAGAGCTGTTAATTTGATAAATAAGAAGCATTTCAGTGACACAAATACATTAAATGAAGTTGCATGAAAAGTAATGCAACAAGGTAAAAGTCTTAGCTCTTAATAGACAGTGGGGTAAAGTTGAGCAGTTGTATAGTCCACTCAACATTAAAGCAACACCGTATAACTTTCTGGAGGTATCGTGTCACCTGCATGATGCCGTGCAAATGGAGTTACAACCATAGGCACATTCTCCATGGAGATAGATGAGGTTTTTGTCATTCTGTGGGATATTATAGCTAAATAAACAATATTTCCATAGAGACAAGCAGGAGGAGGTTTGTGAAGATGCAAGCACACTCACAGTAAGGACGCATGTGTTTATGTGTTTTATACAAAAATGAAAAAAAAACATGCTTTTATTTTTGTCTATTTTTTGGTTAAAAGTTACACGGTGGGGCTTTAATCAGAAATGAACAGAATCTTCTCATTCATTCTTGCGTTGCTTGTTGTCTTGATAATAAAAGTAAATGAAAATACAACAGTATTTTAAATGGAAAGATCAAGTATTATAAGATTAAATTCCAAGGTGTGTAAAAAAATGAAGCGTGTGACGAAATGTTGTATGGGCTGTGTAACTTGAATCTTGATTCACAACATTCACCAATCAAACTTTTAGAGCAGAGGGCCAGAGTCTGCAGGGAAGTCACAACAAAGAGAGTTCAAATGACAACTCACGACCTTGGGACCATAAATATATTCTGTATTCTTGGGCATTTCTTGTGCATCTGCCTCGACTAAAGACGTGTTTTTTCCGGGGGTTAAACCTCTGTGGCTCTGATGGGCTTTTTACAGTGACCAGAGTGAACCTTCATCAAAGCATAGGCTAAACATTAACTCATTTTCACCATCACAAAGTAATTGCAGATCACAATTGACCATGCTTGAAAATCATAGCGTTTTTGATTTGGATTAAAGTAGCGATATGCAACTTTTTTTGAGTGTAAGAGTTTAAGTATTATGAATGCAGCACTTTGTGACAAAATGCGAGTGCTGTATGTTGTCTGCAGCTAATAGTTAAGTATTTTTATTTCTCATCATTGGGCTGGCTACCCCAGTTTAACTTCGGCATCTAAAAAAATCTGTTCTAAAGCCGTGCAGATTGATACATACGGAAATTAACAATATGCTAAAGGGTTAGATAGAGCTAGGAATGAGTTAGAGAGATTTAAATAACTACTTCTTTCTGTGGTGTGAAAATAAGGTACCCTAGATTTAAATTCAAGTATTGTTTGAATGTTTGAAGTTACCTGGAAATATCTCCACTCTTGTCCCTGGTCCAAACAGGACATGTCCACATGTGGCCACGGCGCAGTAGTACGTCCCAGTATCTTTGACGTCCTGTATAGTTGTGGACAGACTGTAGACACATCTCCTCTGGATCTGCTCCTCAGTCTGCTCTTCATAAGTGTAGATGATGCTGGCTGGAGAATCTCCTGCTCCAGATCTGAACCAGTCTCTTCATAATGTAGATGATGCTGGCTGGAGAATCTCCTGCTCCAGATCTGAACCAGTGCACGTTACGTTTAGAAGGACACTGCAGTGTGGAGTTGTTCTTGGACACAAGAGAACACTTGAGCTGCACTGGACCTCCCAGAGGAACTGACGCCCGTGGGATTTGTCTCACATAGAAAGTGTGGTGCCTTTGGTCTGTAGATTTATTAAAACAGAACTATTAAAACAAGAACAGAAGGAACATGTAACTGAAGATTTGAATTTCAAAACCTTACCAAGAATGACCAAAAGAACAGTCTTAACAAAACTCATTTTGTATGATGATCCAGCTTGGCAAACATAAGAGGCAGCATCTTCTCTGGTCACATTAAAAATTGTGAAGTTATACACATTTTCCAGTTTTAATTCAGTTTTACGTATTCCAAATCTTGAATTGTGGAAGTTTCCTTTCAATATTATATTCTCATAGGATCCCTCTGCAACGGGTTGGACCAGTGATTCAAAACTCATTTTATAGATATAAAGCAGACCGGCTTCAGTGCTGTCTACTGAACAGGACATAGTGAAATTATCTCCAGGGTTGAGCGTGGTCCGAGTCATCTGGCCATTACCTTTGGTCTGACTGAGAGCTGAGAAAACAAGACCAACAATTACCATTCACAAATGTAGAAACATTCAACATTTTAAACACACCCAAAATGAAAAATCTAAACATTAAAATAGATGGGGCTGACTAGTATATCACAAAACACAAAACTTACTTAAAGTGCTCAGAAGTATCAAAGGACCCAGTCTTTGTCTCATTGCGGCGGATCGCTCTGTTGCACAACTGACATCTGCCCACCCAAATGGAAGGTTTAGTCACAAAGTCAAAATACTTGAGTTCTTTGTGATTGGCTGCGCAATGAAATACACTTCCTGTTACAATCTTATCCATTTCACACAGAAACATGTACATACATCATTTGAATACTTCTTTGTACCAGTCGTGTTGGCAAGATTGCCGTACATATTTCAACTGCAGATTGTAAGGTTTTGGTGAAATGTGTTTAAATATTCTGTTTTTGGTCTAGTCTTCCAGTTTAAATATATTGATTAATATCTCTTTATCATGATGCTGATAACAAACTATGCAATTATCGATGTGTAAATTGGCAAATCAAAAACAAAGAATAGAAAAACAGCATCCTTATTGAACATCTGAAATAAAGTAACTATTGTAAACACCATCTTATAATATGAATGTAATTTAGGCTGAAACTGTCCATAGAAAAAGAAATCTCACTTGAACTATATGTCACCACATCAAAGTCCAGTCTGTCTGAACATTTATTTTTGAGGTGCAGTAGTTTATCCTGTTGACTGACACTGCCTAAACCGCATGAGTTGTGTGGTCCTCTGTGCCTTTTATTTAATTTTAATGTATTTTTATGTTTTTTACTAGTCAAACAGAGCTTTATGTTATGTTTCCATTGTATCATTTTTGTATTGAGCAGCACTTTGTTTTTGTTTATGAAATGTGCTATATACACTACCAGTCAAAAGTCTCATTCAATGTTTTTTTTTTTCTTTATGTTTACTGCTTTTGAAATTTTATATACATATACTGAAAACATCAAACATATGATGCAAGATATCTGGAATCATGTAGTAAAGAAAAAAAGTGAAATAACGCAACTATATGATTTTTATATTTTATTTTCAAACTCTCAGACAGTATCTATCTTTTGCTTTGTCGACAGCACGGCAAACACTTGGCTTTCTCTCAGTGAGCTTCTTGATGAAGTCTCCAGAAATGGTTTTAATTCATAGATGCGCCTTGTCAGGGTCACGAAATGCAAACCAGGGTTCAAAACAGGGTGATCATTTTTAAACATTTCTAAATATAAAACACGTTTTGCGTTATTTTGCGTTTATTTTTTGTTTACTACATTCCATGTGTGCCCATTCATAGCTTTGAAGCCTTCAGTGAGAATATACAGTGTAAATGATCATGGAAATAAAGAAGAAATAAATGAAATAGTGAGTCTAAACTTTTGACTGGTTGTGCAAATAAAGTGGATTACATTGGATTGGATTGAAACCTATACGGCAATCTACATAATCACAAAACTCCATCTTTCAAATTCTAAATTCATGTTATCAGATACATATTTTGAACATATCCAGGCGCAATAATATTAGAGGAGAATCCAATGTGAACTTTTCCATAGAAAGACATTTTGCTGAATACTTAGTTTTGTTTTCTTTCTCAGAAAGATAATTATGAAGTGAATAGTGAATTAAAATTTTGACTTGATAGCGATATTGTGGAGCCCTATGCCTCTTAAACTGCTTTTTGTATTGTGACAGACCACTAGCCTGTTTTTTACCAGAACCACACAGCCTGCACGGACAGGATACTGCTGTTGCTAAAAGGCAATTTTGTTACGAAACCTCGGAAAACTAGGTACTCAAGCATGTGTCAAAGTAGTTTTACAAAGAAAGTAAAACATAAAATAAAATGGAATAGTTAATCATTAATTACTTTTGAATATTTTAATTAATGTTAAATTTGGATTTAAGATTTGGAGACATCAAAGTTATGTAAGGTAGTGTAAGACTTTTCCCACAATTTTTACCATACATTACATCACAAAAGAAACCTTAAACCTGCTTTTCTCACTATATTAAAGGTGTTACTTTTCTGAGTTATTGCTTTGCCTTGAAATGTTCCACAGTATTGCTTTAAATGCTTTAAATCGGTTGATGTCACCAGGCCAAGTTACAGGTCAGATCTGTGCAATAAAAACACTAATTGAATAAATGCAAGACAGATATGGCTGCATAATGTTGAACATTCCAGGCCATGCAACCACGGAGAGAAGTAAGTGGTAGACCTTCCACCAGAATAGTGCAACTTCAACTAATTATTGTTCACTTTTCCCTGTGTAGCTCAGCCTTTGACCATTTTTATATGTAAAAAGGACAGAGAGAGCTTATTACCTTACATTACCAGTAGTACTCCAAGGTACGTTTCTTTCTTTCTCTCAATTGTAGTTGTAATTGTAGTTTTTATTGTAAAAGTTGGAGGTGAGAATCTGTGGGGAAAAACAACTCTACCACGAAATCAGTTAGACAGAAACATTTTTAAAAGAAAAAGCAAACCACTTCCCCCAACTGCCCCAGCTACTGCTCACTGCATAGATGTAGTATTTCTGTGAAGGTGCGAAAGCAGTGCATCTAACTTCTGCATTCAACATTATGAGCCAAAGTACCACTGAATCTAACAAGGTAGAAATCTGGAAATCTGATAAAGTTGTATGGGCCGTGTGGTAATGTAAACAAGGCCAAGTGTAATCTCCAAATCAACGAGGTGCCCATTCTGAAACAATGCTATTATTTCCTGTACCCTGTTTCAGTAACAGGTTCAGGAAGTCAGAGCGTCGGTGGCTGTTGACTCTCAAAATGTCACTCTGGCAGGCTACTTTCTATAGCCAACACTGAATTTACTTTTTATTTATTTATTTATTTATTTTTTTATCATACTTTTTCCTGGTTTAATCTATTGCAGTCTAGCTTTAAGTAACTAACATTTTGGGTTGTAGTATAAATGTTTTTCGATTTATAGCACACACTCGACTTAAAAGTGCATTGTGTTTGTTTACTTGTCTCCATGGAGATGTCATTGCTTTGCCCATAGAATGTTTCAAAGTATGGCATTAAACATGTCTATCCAGCATTTATTTATTTATTTAATATTTATTCAGGTGTTTATGCTGAAAAGTGACTTGAAAAAGTAGGAAAATTT